>JAVJIF010007343.1:0-106530 GCA_038442645.1 Agave tequilana | reverse complement strand
ATGCATGATTTTTCATTTACAGTACTTTCAAAACATAAAGATCAAAATGAACAAAGTGGATTATCCAATGGGTCCAAGAAATTATCTTTCCTATTGAAGCCCATGATTTATATTTCAACTCGAATCACAAACCTATTCTGTTGATTAATTCTGTGATGAGCTTTTTTTATTTAGTTAATTATCGAATATGGTTCATTCAAAAAATGTCTTCAGAAAAATTATTACTAATGGATATCCTTGCAGAATATGCGAAGGAACAATGAAATCCAATTTACCTTCCATATCTCGTTGCATCTTGAATAATTGATTCTCCGACTCTTGTATTTTCATCTGGATCATGTTTACCTCTTTTTCAGCTTCTCGGGTTTTTGCATTCAAGTCATCGAACTCTTTCTGCACACACCTGAAAAGAAAATTGGAGAAAAATCAGTTACCAGTTTGATCAACAAAAGAAAAGGATTATCACTATTAACCACCCGTGACAACAATACAAGAGGGCATATCACATAAATTTAATCAGATCATGGATTCTTAAACTATTCCAACTCTTATGTTATGCATATAAAGCATCATTAACAGAATTTTGTGACAACTATTTGTGCAGCTTCTCATCTATATGTTGTATAATATAGGCAATGATATTAAGATGGCAGAGGCATAGATGACGATGGATGGATGGATGGATGGATATATAAATAATGATTTCTTCACCAGTGTTTGGAAAGGTGTTTTTGAGGCGCTCCTTTAGGCGCTTTCAAGGCTAATCGCTTCAAGGAGCATGAGAAAAATTATTTGTCCTAAGAGGAGTACGCCTCATTACTTGAAGATTAATTGAAGTGTATTCGAAGTGTGCGCTTCGCCCCCCATTAAGTACTTCTCTGTTCAGGAAAGAAACGTTCAGAAAGAAGGAAAAAAATGGACCAAATGCTAACTTTTCGTTTGAATTCAATTTGTATTCCAGCTATTTTGAATTTGCATTTTTTTTTTTTTAGTTTTTTTGTGTCATTTTTATTTGCAGCTAACTTCTCCCTCTTACAGACCAGGTTTTACATTTGTTTCTAACGAGCATTTTCTCATCTCTCCTGAAGTGTATTTCCCTGCTTTTATTTTTCTGTGAACTTTTTAGCCATGTGATCTTCAGTACAGCCATTTGGTGATATACCATGTTGATCAAACCGACCGAAGGGAGGTTTTCTCCCATGACTCCTTCTCAAAAGTTGTTCATCTGCCAGTCCA
Source organism: Agave tequilana (assembly GCA_038442645.1). Taxonomy (NCBI): domain Eukaryota; kingdom Viridiplantae; phylum Streptophyta; class Magnoliopsida; order Asparagales; family Asparagaceae; genus Agave; species Agave tequilana. Next base: position 105,294 of record JAVJIF010007343.1, on the reverse strand, counting down.
TCTTCATCTGAGAGAGAGAGAGACAGAGAGAGAGAGAGAGAGCAGCGCCCTCCCTCGCCGTCGCTCCCTCCCTGCCGCTCAACACCCTCCCTTCTCCCCCCCCCCCTCTCCATCCTTCTTCCTTCTCTTTTTTTCTTCTTCCTCCTCCAGCAAATCCCTAGCTCTCCCTTGCATCGCCATCTGCCTCCACTGAGATCGGTTTCCACCACCTCAGTGATATACTAGTATAAATAAGATGAGTAGTCTTCTCGTTCTTCTACATGCTACTTATTTTACTTTATTTCAGGTCTCAATACTAAGCGAAGTTCATTCTTGATTACTGCTCAGACATGGTTTTTATCCATTTGTGGACTATTATATCATTCCACATATTTTTACTAATGATTTTTTAGAAATAAAAATATAAAAAAATCATGAGTCCTCTTTAAGGGATCGAATGTTTTGCCTTACGCTTCTGGCTTTTAAACACTGTCTCCATCATAATTTAAAGACGAAAGTCAAAGCACCAAGTAACATCACTACAACCTTCTATTAACTAAGGATAACTCAATAGTGAATAAATTAGTTTGTTCTGGTGCTGCTGCTCAATATATACAAGTTTGTCTTATAGCCATTACACATTAATGGTCTGGATTAGCTGATCATGTGGCTTACACTAATAAAATTCATGCAACTTAGGCAAGATCGAAACTCAAAATTACATTTGAATCCTTCCATACATAATACATTAGCAGAAAGTGGAGAATTTAAAGAACTTTCAAATATATAGCACAATTGAATATTATATATGCTGGAAAGGACAACATGATTAGTAGCAACAAAAGAAATTAAGTTTGATTTAAGATGAACATCGTAAAGCCTGAAGACCTAGAAAGATTGAGAGCATGCAAACATCATCTAGTAAGAGAAGAAGCAGGACAATATTATCATGCAGCATATTTTCCATGTTATTCCACTAAATATGGGAAAAGAAGAAGAGAGTTTCAGCAGAAACCCAAATGTGTTAGTGATCTCCTTCTTCAAATTCTTGTCAGAAGGAAGTCTCCCTTTCAGCACGCCTCTAATTTTGTCATTGCATTCATCCATTCTGCAAGTCAATTAACACGTGTTACATTTCAAGCAATAGATGTAAAAGTAGCCTGCACGAGGATATGAGACTTTTTGTTAAATTGTGAATTAAAAAAAATATCAAACTGAAATTAAATTGGGGAGAACTTGCATTTTCTTCATTTTACTTCTGCAGGTCCCCAGCTCTTTGTTCTTCAAACTCAGTTTGAGTCTATCCTCAGAATCACTGGCCATAGTATCTTTTTCACGATAAAGGGTCTTAATTTTTTGATCCAAGCCAAACATTTCAGTCCGCTTTTGGGCTATGGTTGACTCCAAGTCCCTGCTTTCTAATGCATGTGTGATCCGCTCAACTTCAACTTGCTTCAGATAAATGAATTAGGCCATCTCAAGATTGACTAAAAAAATAGTTAGTTCTGTATGCTTGCAAGTTAGACAACTACCAGTTTTTTCTCCTTCTCGTCTATACTAGAAAGACTAAAGCTCGACAGTTCACGCTCTGCAATGTCCCGTTCATTCTCTTTCTCTTTCATGCGCTTTACAATACCTGCCTGAGAAACACATGAAAAGAGAAAATTTTCTGTTAGAATAATGATTTGTAGAAGTAAGAATATCATGCAGGCCTTTGTTACGGACCTTCATCTGAATCTTTGCGTGCTTCTGACCATCAATTTCACTGCATTGAGCATTTGCCTTGACATACCTTTCCCATAAAAACTTTAGTTCTCTTTCATTCGCTTTCTGTAATTGTAGAAATTGTTTTTTGTTAAGAGTGGTTTTTAATAAATAATAATAAGTTTTATGCACCAGAGTTCATCTGTCACATCAAAAATCAAGAGAGATTGGGGTATATACAATCTGCACTGTATTTCGAACTTCCAGCGATTTTAGAGGGGCCCTACAAACTATTGCAGTCTAGTAGATCTTTATCTCGAGGCAACGTGGGAGAACCGAGCAATAGGCTCTCTCAATCAGTGGTGATGTGTTATCATTCTTATCCCTGCCATAATATTTGAATGTTCATAAATGTAATGGTCTTATCAAGTAATCAGTCTAATGATCAACCCAGTAGGACAAGGGGGCACATAACATTTTTGACACAGTGGTTTGAAAAAAGTCCACAGGTGCCATCAGTGGGAAATTGGGAATTGATGAAATACTCTGCGATGTTGCCTTCAACCTAAGGTGTTTTTGTCTTAGTAAGTTGTCAGTTTGATTGTTGAAGTCCAAAAGAGAGATCACGTGGACCACACTGGATAAAATGATAGAAATTCCTAGGAATAGCGAGAGAAATCAGTGAAGAAACCATGTAATTATTGCCAACAACTAAATACCCAACCAAATTAGACAGTCAAAACAAGAGAACACTTGGGTGGTATTTGAAGGAAATCCCAACACATACATGTACCATCTAAATTTAAGAATGAAACGAAAACATTACAACAGTATTCCATAAACTTATTTTCTTGGCTGAAAAGAATCCAAAAGTCTGCCAAAAAATTAGAAAGGATGGACAGTGCATGTCAATAGGAGCTTAAGTGGATACTTTCGGACCTACTTGATCAAGGCACACATTGAGCACAAACATGGGCGGAGCCACATAGTGTTTAGGGTGGGCCCATGCCCCCCCCCCCCCCCGAATTTTGGAAAAATCATTATAGTTCCTTTATTGGCCAGTTTATAATTTATTACACATTTATTACTGTACCCAACCTGAGCGCACATGACACAACATTTGCCCCACATATTAGCACATTCCTCATTACTCACAGTATATTTGGTAATTCCATATCCCTACTCCTAGAATCTTGCTCAGTATTATCACCAACCTTAACTAGTCGGATTGTTTACTTTGAAAAGAGAGCATTAATTAGCTGTATTTTTCTTGGAACAAGCCTTAGTTAGCTAGCACCAACCATATTAGCTGGATTCAAATTCCATCATTAACATTCATATGAGATATATAAGGAAATTAAATAAGCTAATTAGTCACTTTAAAAGCTATTTAAATAAGTCAACTTCCCAATTTATTTTTCTATTTTTATATTAAAATAATAAATACCCTATTATTTTAACTTGTCAAATTTTGAATTGCTTTTGCTATTTTAAACATTAGTGATGTTGTGAATTTTTTCGGTACAACAATAGAACAATAAACGGTACTAAATTATAGTGCCCCCTTGGATAAGAATCCTAGCCCCGACCCAGGGCACAAAGTTGGACACGACGAAAGTGTTCCAATAAAACATAAGCAGAAATTAGGGCTTAAGACACATCATATTGAATCAAGTAAACTTGCCAGATTTTCACTAGCAACTGGCAACAACAAGAGCATGAGGTTCATTGTTTGAAGTGTGTAAGGTTCATTTCTTTTTCAACACTTTCTCATAATTAATAAATTATCAAATGTAAGTGCAACTAATACTAATAATACAACAAACACCAGAGATCACTTGAAAGCAATAAATGATTTTGACAAATTGCTTTCTTTGACGTGTGTATAGATTTATTTTTCCTTTTTTGACACTTTTTTCATGATAGTTTGCATAATATCAATTGCATAGATCCAGAAAAACCAAAACTAAACTAATCAAAAAATTTATTCATATAGATCATTTATATATAAATTTAGCCACTGTCCTTCCTTCACAATATCCATGTGCATCAATGTCCAGTATCAATCCCCATACTACCTATTTGATTATAACAGAGATCCAAAGGACACATTAATGAGAATTATGAGTTACATCAATGGCAAGCAAAGCAACCTAAATCAAGGAGTATTATATAACGAACCTATGTTGAATTATTGGAGTGTGTCAGTCATTGTGAACCAGATCATACGAGTATGCTCCAGTTTATACTCACAAGATGACACATCCGATACGACTCATCATTTAGTTAACCATCACGGTCTAATAAGTTAATAACTAATTTCTTATAAATTAAAGTTCATCCAGATTAACTTGCACCATGAAATTGGGATTTGATCTGAACCTTATCCCTCACACTCCTAGTACAACTTATGTGCATTGAGAACAATCAACAAATAATTCATGCATGTGCTTCCAGACAAAATCATCTTCTTTTATTATGTCTTTCCATTTAAAGGAAAAAGGACTTGAAACCTCCAAAGCCAATCTCAATCCTCCATTCCCCCTCCCTGCAGCCTTCTAATGCAAAACCAATTTAAGGAAAGTGCATCCTGAATGATTGGAAAAAAGAAATGAAGTTGAAGTGTTGAACAGCATTCATGAACAAAGAATAAAGCTTTCTGTCCCTTTTGGTAATGGGCTACTTACGCACTGTCCAAATTGTAGGCAGTTCTTCAGAAGCTAGGAAGGAAGGTGAAGACTTGGAAATGTTTGATAGCTGAAATTCACTCACATATCTAACGTATTAAGAACCATATCTCAGAAGGCCCCATAAATTAAGCTGTAACCAGCTGGATGTGATCATCTAGACCTTTCAACCACTTTAGTATACAGCTGTTTAGGTACTACAGGCAACACTTTATATTTGACTAAAAACATAGATGAAGCATCATTCTGCCTCCTTTCCCCCCATTTTCACTTGTAACTTATATTATTTCTACTGTAGATCAGAGTATAATTATCTGAAAATAAGGTTGCCGTGTTTTCTACCTAGGCATACAAGACATGAAAACCTATCTCACACACCAGTATACCTACCAGTGAATAAGGGTAGTAAATATGTTATCCAATAATCTGATAACCTGGTCCGATCATTTGAGATATATTGAGTTTGGATTTTAAATCCTAACCTGAAAATCTCATTAAATCAGGTTTGGATATGACCACTCCAAATTTAAAAGTATATGTTAAGGCAACCACATGTATTAATAAGGATTATTAAAAAAATAATGTGGCTGCCATATGAAGTGTGTATGAGAAAAGTACATTTTTTTTTTTAACTACATGTTAAGGCTACCGCATGTATCTTCCGTCGGAATTAAATTACATGAACAAAATATAAAATCAAGACTGGATAGTGTTTCAACAATCATGGAGTTTCATCATTATTAGGTATAGAACATATATATCTCAATAGAAAAGCAAGCAACAAACAGAAGAGACGAGAAGGGGGGAAGAAGAAGAAGAAGAAGGGATTCTAACATGTGTCCTTATATTTTCGCTAAAATACATTTTTAACCTTGCACTTTGCATATTTACCGGTATGACCTCATTTAGGTTGTACTACAGATATATCCTTTCATAAGTCAACAAATGATGAAAATTGAACTCATAAAGAATTTAAACTTTTAAACATGTTAAACAATGTTAAAGTGAACTTTTCCAATCTATAGCACAAAATTATTCTCAGCATATCCATCTAGAACCAGATCAGTAAGCAGATGCACTCAACTTATCCACACTCATCCCTAGAAGTTGTTGAGGAAATAAACAAAAAACAAATATAATTTTGAGTGAGATAAAGTTCAGAGAGTTCAATATTTTCCTTGTACCCTTAGTGGCAGGGAAATATCAACAGCATGGCTCACTGGTGTGCTGCATCAAACAAGCAATTTTCCCACTTACTACAACCATAATAATTAAAGCAGAGGACAAGAATTAAACCCTCCCATAGAGACACTTGCACTAGTTATTCGTTAGGCTGGGCATGAGTTACGCCCAGATAATTCTAAATGACTTTACCCAAAAAAGAAAGTATCAACCAGATACATATGAGCAGGAAAAAGATAATCCACAACACGCCGAAATTATATAAAGCATATCCAGTGAAATTTAATAGCCATTACTGCATAAGGTGGATTACAAATATATATACAGTATTTTACAGATATATATACAGTATTTTACAGGAAACTATACATATCTCAATAACACCAACAGTAAAATGGAAACTTTCTCAATATCAACTATAGTCTGCTAATCTTTTTTTGAGTATCAGTTAAGTTATTAAGAAGCATGATGACGGTTTTCTAGTGAAAACTCTAAAAATAAGCTTGATGATAATTTGCAACAATTTTTCTTTCTCAGAAAAGGCAAGAAATTAGGTAAAAGGACTAATAGAATAACAAAATAACTGTCAACAAAAACAAGCGAACTTGGGCATCCCATAGTAATAGAAGCTGTACATAAATCAGAATGACAAAACTGCATTCTCCCTTTCCAAATATGACATTGGAGAAACCAGAAGTTGTAAACCAGGACATTGATACGAGAATATCTTGATTTCATGCTTCCCTCTGCAGAACTTCATTTTTCCTTATTATTTTGTACAGTGAGTACAACCTAGACCTTGTACTTTTATTTTCAATTATAAATCTAGATGTCATGTTGTCCCTCCTTAAATTAGGAAAGCCAAACTCAAGGGAGGAAAAAGGAACAGAACCAAAAGGATTACATGTTTATGTTTCTCTAGAAAGGTACATGTCTTCTCCAAAATTCTTTTGAAAACAACATTATATAAAAGGTCCACACCTCATGGTCATTAGCATTTGTAACTCTGATGCATAAATTATTAAGAACCAGATGTAAGTAAGCCTAATAAATTAAGATATAACTAGATGTAGTGATCAGATAGACCCAGGGTTCGAAAACTCGGCCGTTTCGGTTCCGACTCGGCCAAGTTGGAACTGGAACGGCCTTCCCCGTTCCGATATCGGGCCGTGAGTTATGTTTTTGCCTCTTTTTACCTGACTCGGGGATAACTCGGTCCCCACTCGGGCGTCTCGGCCAAGTCAATGATGGACTCGGTCTAACTCAGCCGAGATGTCCAAGTCGGGGCCAAGTCAGCCCCGAGTCGAGCCCCATCTAAAGCGTCACCCTCGTCGCAAAAAAAAAAAACATGAACCTGATCCAAATCTCATTGTCGCCCCTGCGCCCGTAGCCGTCGTCACGGATCTGGAGAGAGCAACAGAGGGAGGGAGAGAGAGGAGAGGGAGGGATTTGGATCCTCTCGTCATCGTCTGAGAGAGCAGCGGAGGAAGGAAGAGAGGGAGGGAGCGGAGGGAGAGGGAGGTGAGAGAGGGAGGGAGAGATCGGAAGGAGGGAGAGATCGGAGGGAGCCTGATCTCGCTCTCCCCCCTCTCTCTCAACCTCCCTCCGATCTCTCTCTCTCTCCCCTCTCTCTCAACCGATCTCTCTTTCTTTCTCTCTGCCTCTCTCCCCCCCTCCTCTTATCCTTTTCTTTTTCTTTTTTATTTTTTAATTGTTGGGTATTTTTCATATTTACCCCTCAAATCTTTCATATTTCTAAATTTGCTCCTCAATCATCATATTTCCCCAATTACATCTCAAAATAAATTTGTTTTGGACATGTAATATGAATTTTGATGTCTACATTCTTTTAGGATTTGTCATGATTTTTTTAAGAATTTTTTTAACTCTATATAGTGTTTTGCGCATATCGCCCGAGTCCGTTCCGCGACGCCGAGACCTATGTGGAATGGTGCCTTTCGAGTCGGCGGCCGAGACCACGATTTTGAACCATGGATAGACCTTCAAACTACTTTAGTCAGACACTCATGTATGTAAAGCACAAATCATCTTTGACGCACTTGAATGGAGTTTTGATGTGTCCCTTCCCCATAAATCTTTCAACTCCTGCCATCTCTCTGATTTCTTCCTTATTTCTCTTTTTATCATGTTGATCTATTCATATAAAGATGTCACCCCACAACCTGAAACCAATGCTATCTTGAATTGTTTCACGTATGTGAGCTATAATGAACTGCCTCATGCACATAAGTAGAGGGACTTGAGTACTAACAAAGCCTTTCACTCTGTTGTCGATATCTTAATAAAGAAGAGTGGGACTAGATGCAATATAAACGACAATGATGTTTTTCTTAATTTCTGGACAGAATATGCCAGCAACAAACTCAGCAATTCATGAAATATAAAATCATGGTCCTTGAATGAAACAAATCAGTTTTAGCACCGTGTACAACAAAAAGCCAAGATCCATTTGAACTATGCTGGGAAATACAAAATTTTGTCTCCATTCATCAAATGGAAAGAACAGATGAGTTTCAATGGTAGGTGAATGCATTGTTCATGTCCAATTCTGAACTTACCCAAACAATGGCATTTACAAATTATGGAATAACTAGTTGATGATGATGAGTAAAGAATGCGGTAGGGAAGACTAAATGTGAATAACCTCGAGTATAAATTAAGAGATAGAAGGGTAAAAGAAACACTGCAACAGGCATTTCAAAGAGATAATAACGAACATGCTAAGCCGTCAAAGATGTCAGCACTACACTCTTATACAGTTATAGAAAATAAAAGAAAATTAATATTTAAGACTAAGCGCACCTTTTTGTCTTCCAGGTCTTTCTCAAGATCCAACAACCTTTTTTAATTCTATTTGTGAGGTTGGCAGCCACCTCCTCGCTGAAAGGGGTATCAGGAAGGAAGCCAAGATTATGCTTTGTAAAAATCCTTTGTATGGCTGAATCGCGTTCATGCCTCAAAGACATATGAGCCTGAAAGATATTAATGTCAGTGTTTATTGTATATAATAATGCTATATATAATATAAAACATAGAAGCAGCACATTACATCAGCTTCGGCCTGAAGCTTCCCAATCTCTCGCATGGACTCATTGATTGTCTGTGAAAATGAAGAACTTTTGGTTTCTTCGTCGTTCATCTCTCTCTCCAACTTGCTAATTTTAGATAATAGCAAAGCAATCCGTTCTTCAAATTTGGTTTGCCATTCTTTCAACTCCTCATCAGTATCTAAATAAAATGAACAAAGAAAAACACAATTGAAGCAGGTACCAGAGACATTAAGCCACATATTCGTGAAAAAACAACATGCACTGACAGCAACAATGACAATTCTATAGTAATTCAGCCCGCGGGGATACAGAAGAACAGAGCACAACCAATTCCCCACTGTCAAACACTAAAAGAGTTGTTGAATAAACAACTCATAAGGCTGTTAGAAACTCCAACTGTAGACTAAGCATAACAGTTGCTAGACATACAAGATGCTAAGACCTTAAAAGAACTCATGCATGTCTCGCACATTTGCAAAAGAATGGCATGCTTGTATATTTCAAAACATAGAATTGCCAATTGTTCCTTGACCAACCTTCATTTTCCTCGGCAAGAGCAGCATATTGTGCCTGTTGAAGCTTAAATAAAGTGCTTCTTGCTGTAGTGTTTGTTGAAATCTGATTTTGAAGTTTCTGCAACTCCTTTAAAGTAGTTTCTGTATGCAAGATTTTACACTCCGCATCTTGAATGTTCCTCTCCAGTTCCTTAATTTGTGCTTTTAGAGCTTCACTTTTCTCTTGCTCTTGGGAGATACTATCACGGAGCTGCATAAAAAACAACCTTAGGTTACTTGCTAGGTCTTCTTCAAATAGGGATGCATCCTACTCTTCAAAGAACTTATGAGCTCGCGTCAAATTCTTAACCGAATCCATATCCAAACTAAAATTAAGACATGAGGAGAAATATATTAATATAATAACAATCATAATAATGTTGATCTTATATAAGCCACTGCATTGTGAATCTGTGATATCATGTCAATGTCAGTATCTGCCTCCTGAAGATGGAAGGAATATCAAAAGAAGAAATTTATGTATAAAAAAAATCTCTCTCACGCATGGATCGAACAATCGGCCAATTCCGATACGATTCAGCGGATTTGTATCAGAATCGGCCAACACTACTGAGATAGAATTGGTGGTATTAAATTGGAATCGGACAAAATCAGCCAATATCGGCTAATTCCATTTTGATTCCGGCCAAATTCCAACACAACAAACTGCAGCAAATTCAAAAATAAGCGTAAAAATTTAATTAATTATCAGCGACTCCGCTCATTGTTGCTTGAATTCCATTGGTCTCTTAATCCGACACCACAAAGCAATAGTGTCAAATCTTGCCACATGGATACAATGATTATGCCCCAGCCGGAGAGAATCTTATGCTTACTCTTGCTAAAAATTATACGTACTCTTTTCCCTTGCCAACAATGCCCAAAAGAGAAATTTTGAGGAAAAGAAATCAAAATTCGTAACTAATCAAAAGGAATAATTTGTTAGATTATTGTTTTTTAAAATTTGATTTGTTAGAAAAATTCTAAAATGGTTAGAAAATGAGCAATAATTTGTTATATCAGATAAAAGTAATTACTTTATTTATGAAATGTTAGAAAATGATTAGAAAATGGTTGCCATGTATATAATTAAGTAGAATATAATTATTTTGTTAGATTAATTATACATAGTTTGTTATATTAATTGTTTAAACTTACTTTGTTAGAAAAAATGTTAAATTTTGTTATAAAATGGTCGCCATGAATATAATTAACTAATTAATTTTAGAAAATTTTAGAAAATGTTAGGAAAAGGTTAAAAAATGGTTTTCATGAATATAATTAAGTAGAATAGAATTAATTTATTATATTAATTATAATGCAATGTTTTGAAAACACTCTATTAATTTATGTTTTTACACCAACTGTTTTATATGTATTGTTTTGTACAAGTGTGATTCAAATTTCATCAATTATTCTTAAAAAGTACGTCAAAATGCTATAAATTATTTAAACAAACTTTTAATTTTTTTTTTTTTACCGAGACCTTTATCACTAAGACGAAATAGCCAATATAACTAATATATGGCTGATTCTGATACCTAAAACTGCCGGCCGATTCTGATACCTAAAATGGCCAGGCGACTCTGATTCAGAGATTTTGAACTATGCTCTCACGCACACAACAATAGCATGGTGTTGAGTGCACCCATCATATGGTATGTGTTAGAGTAGAAATAGGATTTTTATTTTTACTAGAATTTCTCTTTATTTTGGTTTCTTTATTTTGATTTCCTACTCTAAGTTGAACATTATGTATTATCCTAATCTTATTAGGACGTGTATTTCTTTCTTCTATAAATAAACGACCACTCCCTAGTTGAGGGGATAAGGTCTTATATTCATCTCTCTCTTCTCTCCTCTCTCTATACTTCTAAATTTCACTTTCGGAGCAACATGAACATTAAAAGGTTGGAGGTCAGTCATTCCTTAAAATCCCAGTATAATTGTCTAAGGAAAGTGAACTAAAAGGTGGTTACATAATTAAAGACCGTTGCAAAATGAAAAATCTCCCACCTGATTTTCATTGATCTAGCCAGTTGGATTGATTAATCTTGGGTTGATAAGCCTAGAATTTTTTTGGGTGTTTTTTTTTTGTTGCGTGATCGTTCGTAGTGTTCGTGGTTCTTTATGTGATCTTCGTGGTGTTCATGGTTCGTTCCATGATCATTTATCGTGTTCGTGGTTCATTCGTGGACGGGATCTAGTGTTTCTGTAAATCTCGTTGTTTGTGGTTCATTAATTTATGAGATTTAGAGTTTCCACAGATCTCGTAGTTTGTGATTTAGTCGTTATTCGTTGCTATTTGTTGTGAGATCTAGAGTTTTTGTACATATGAGTTGTTGGTTGTGGTTCATTATGAGATCTAGAGTTTCTGAGATCTCGTATTCTTGTTGCATATGCAAGCATGGTAGAGACAAAATTTTCTAGCGAGGTTAGTGGTGGTGGTAACTATTTCTTTATTGTTATTCACAATAATGATGAAGGAGGAAAATCAATTACTGCGGTGAAACTCAATGGTGCAAATTATCTCGTCTGATCTAAATCTATCAAAGTAGTATGGAAGGTGAAAAAGTTGAAGTTTTTGTTGAAAGATCCCCCGCCTGTAATGGTGACTGATTATGAGAATTGGATGAGTGCAAATGCACATGTTATGTCGTGGTTGTGATATAGTATAGAGTCGCACATCACCTCTAATGTTCAGTGGTGTGAGACAGCCAAACAGATTTAGACATCTCTTGAAGAATCTTATTCACAGAAGCAGAATGCGGCCCGTATCTACGAATTGTATGAACTATTGTTTACCACAAAGCATAATGAAAAACTTGTGAGTGAGTATTTGGCTGCAAAGAAGGCCTTGTGGAAGATACTGCAGTATCATCCTGATTTGAATGAAGCTCAGCGGCAGAAGGAGTTCCACATTGCTCCCATCCTGGCTGATTTGGATCCTGCACTTGAACCTTATAAAACCCAGATTCTTGATGGAGAGGAGTTACCTATAGTGAAGAATACTTTTGGACGCCTAACTCGTTCATTTCTAGAACAGAGTTTTGTAGTACCGAGTAACGACTCTTCTGTCTTAGTTACTAGCATTGGTGACCGTGGTAGTGGCCGCAATGGTGATCGTGGTGATGACAAACGTGGTGATAGAGATGGTGGTCGTGGTGGTGGTCGAGGAGGTGATCGTAGTGGTAGAGGTAATGGTCGTGGTCCACCACAGAGATGTAATTATTGTGACATAAACGGTCACACTGAAGAGTATTGTTGGGATAAATGGGGTAAATGTGAGTATGCAGGTCAAGTGTATGCTGAAAATGTGCAACTCACCACTTCTACTTCTAGATATGATGCTTTCATCTCTAATCAGACTTCAGCTTCTGATACCTCCTCTCCACTTGATCCAGAAGTTGAATGCTCTTACTAGTACCTCCTCTCAACCTACTACAACCATGGCACATATAGGTAATCCAGCCTTTATGGCAACTCACTCACCATCCTCCTCCTGGGTCATCGACTCAGGAGCAAGCTCTCAATGTTTAGTGTAAATTCTCTCTTTCATAATTATTGTCCTATAAAATATATTTTTATCTTGGCTGATGGGTCTACTCGTCCTGTGCTTAGAAAAGGTAATATTCACCCTACCATAAACTCTATTTATTTGATTCGTTATATGTGCCTAATTTTTCTTTCAATTTGTTATCGGTGAGCTAGTTAACCAAATTCAATATTCTATAATATTTTCTCCTAATTCTTGTGTTTTTCAGAACCCCAGGATGAAGAAGGTGATTGATTCAGGCATAAAAAATATGGGTTGTATTGCTTGGATATACCTGAAAGGGTTTTCACTTTAGTTTCTAGTCCTCCGTTGCAGTGGCATCATCGTTTGGCTAAGTTGCGTCAAGTGGTTCCCAGTTTGAGTTCTGTTTCTACTCTAAAATGCGAGGCTTATCAGTTAAATAAGCATCACCGTAGTTCTTTTCCTCGCCGTGTTGAGAGTCGACAGTTGCAGTTCTTTGAACTTATTCATACTGACATTTGGGATCCCTCTAGAGTCAAAAGTCTGAAAGAATTTCAGTATTTTTTATCTTCATTAATAATTATTCTAAAATGACTTGGTTATACTTAATGAAAGAATGATCTGAGTTTCCACATGTGTTATCCACTTTTTATAATGAATCTACGTTGAGTTTAATAAACGCATTAAAGTTTACGTTCTGATAATGCTTTGAAGTATACTCAATCGTCTGTGGCTTTTTTGTGGAGATCATGGCATCATTCATCAAACCAGTTGTGTCCACACTTCTCAGATGTTGCTGAATGCAAACACTGACACCTTTTATATCTGACTCGAACTATAATGTTCAATATGCATGTCCCTAAACAGTATTGGGTAGATGTCATTCTTACTGCATGCTATTTGATTAATCACATGACATCATCTGTGTTGAATAACCAAGTCCCTTTCCACGTTGCATTCAGGTGTCTCTACCTTTTGCTTGCCACCTCGTGTGCTTGGGTGTTGCTTTTGTTCACAACCTAGAATCTAATCGCATGGTTCAAGGTCGCGGTCTCGACCGCCGACTCGGTCAGCACCGAGACGGATCGGTCTCGGCGACTCCGATTGGACTCGGACGATACGCGCAAAGCGCCAAAATTGAAAACTCAAAAAATTATGAAAAAATCATGACAAATCTTTAAAAAATATATAACATGAATATTCATGTATCACATATTCAAAACATATCACCTAGCATACAAAACATAAAACGAAAGCATAAATACGAGCGTCGTCGGTAAAAACATATCAAAATACATGCATAATATACTAAATTGCACAAAATAATTCATAAGTACCTGTTAATGTAGTCATTTCCACATTAAGTTGCGATGAGGCATAAAATCATCATTATCATCCCCGCTATAAGTATATAAACCAGGTACATAATTTCCCTAAGGATGATAATATGTTTGTGAGTGAGATCCTGTAGAGTGAGATGATTAGCTAGAGAATCCAGCAACAGAGTAATATGGCGCTAGGGGTTGTGCAATATAAACTCCATGGTGATAATACCCAAAACATCGATACTCAGCGCTGCTAATAGAATATTCACCAATGCTAGAATAATCAGTGCTATGGTCAAATGTCAAACCCAACCGTGTAAATGGCCTTCAAGACTATGATAACCATGTGAGTAGTTATCATGTCCTCTCGAATAATTATCTCTAGAACTCAAATCAACCAACTGATCCAAATGCTTACGTGGCTGCGAAATCCCTGCTCGACCTCCATAATATATCTTGTGTGGCATAATATTTTGAATCTCAAGTCATAGCACCACCTCGTTGGCTTCCACCAACACCATGAGACTCTTCATCATTACCGCCATCACCGCCATCATCATCACCACCACCGTCGCCGCCATTACCGTCGTCGTCATCACCGCCATCACCATCGTCGTCGTCGTCACCGCCATCACCGCCACTACGATGAATACCTTCATCCAACCAACTTAAGTCATCTGATGGTAACATCGGTTGTTCTCCCTCACGAATTCACTCATCCAATATATCATCATTGAAAATATTATTCAGATCAATTAGGTTATAATAATCATCAGTGTCGCTTTGACATGTCAAGTTTCTTACTCGTAACTGCATATTGTAATAGACAAACACTAGTTTATGCAACTTTTTCATTGCCAACCGATTGAAAATTTTGTATGAATTAGCGACCACGTGCTCTAATTCTTTCACAACCCAATGAACATGTTTGGCTTAAAACTTTGATGGCAATTTTCTGCAGATTGGGAGTTTCTTCACCTTAGTTAATCTACCAATCAGCTCGAATAGATTGTTGCACTGCTCTTCTAATCAGTGAGCTTTCAAATTCTCCAACTCCATTCACAAATAATTTTATCTGTGAGAATCCACATCATAAGTGTTTATATTTACATAACATTATATTGATGGAATAAATAAATTATTGTTACCTCATTAATAGCTCTTACTTGTTTATTAACTTTATTCAAATTCGACTCCAATCTTTTCATGACCTCCTTTAATCCATTTCTCACTTCTGAATGTGTAGAAAAAAATTTTAAATATTGTAGTACTGGATTTAAAAAATATGCTGCAATAATGTAAATACATGATTGTTATGATATGACAGTTTCAATTTCCAGTCAACAAATATGATTTCAAGGCAAATGAATTACTAGCAGCATGCAAGTGTCTACGCAATTGTCTATCCCATCTTTTATCAATGATATCTCAGTACTTCTTTCAATTCTTATTTGATGTCTTATAGCCCATTTTACTCTATCCATAACTTCATAGATAATAAATAATGTAGGTTTCATGTCTTGTTCCACTATCTTCAACAAGAGGATCCATAATATTTTAGATCTCTCTTACCTTCTTCCAAAATCGGTCAGTCAGAATGAGATTAGAAACTTTGTCTCTCACACTTCTTCTACTCCTTTCTTTATTGAATTCACGCCATTCGGTTGTTGTACACATTTTTTTCAAATCTTATTCATAGCGAATAAGGCTTTCAATAGAAATAAACTCGATGGCAAATCATGTTATACCTGCTCTCAAAAAATCTCTATCTCTGGTAAATAGCTTCATTAAATTCACTACTTTGAAGCTATTATAAATGAATGATGTGATCATTGTAACATCATCTAATGTCTTTGTGACTGATTTCATCGAGCCAATATCTTCAATCATCAAATTAATGCAATATGCTGCATAGAGAGACCAAAACAAATGACTTCTCTTCTCCATCAACAAATGACCAGCTGCTTTGAAACTTGTCTCATTGTCTATTACAACCTGCACGATATTTTCTTCACCGACTTCATCAACTTTATCCATTAGAGAGAATATATAATCAGCAGTCTTCGAGATATTAGTAGTATCAACAGAAGTATGATAGATCATGTTTCTATCACAATAAATCATGAAATTAATAATAGACTTTCTATTCTGGAAACTTTAGCCATCACACATGATTGTGCAACCATACTACGGCCATTTTTGCTTTTATTGAAGCAATATATACTTCAATTTCTTTCATTTCCTCTTCCAAATAAAGATTGCCAATCTGGTATCCTGTAGGGCCTTTTACACTTAGGTCCGTCTGCCTCTGCAATAGTATTAATCATGATTTGATAGTAAGGACCACTATCAGCTGCATTGAATGGTACTGCATTGTAGTAGAAAAATTTCGCCATGAATTTTCCAACTTTTTTAATATTCTCAGTTGAAAACATGTTTTTAATTGATTTCTGTTTTGTTAGGAGCATGTAAGGATCAATACCACGAGCTGAAATTTCAGCTTCTCTAGTGGTAAAACTCCGACGCAATTCATGCTTGATCCTTGATCTTGAAGATTGCGAACTATTGTCACCAATATCTCTTGTATGACCATCTACCGATCTCCAAGCTATTTCACGACTTTCTTTCATAGCTTGTTTTAACTGTCTTCTTTCAATTTCTTTCAAACCACCGACTTCTTAAATTTCATTTTCAGAATCTTCATCGGCCAGATCATAAAAATCTTCCTCGCTTAAAAATTTCATAAGTCGCTCTTTTTTAGATTTTATGGCCGCTCTTTCTTTGCTACCTTCAGAAAGATGTCTCATTATTTGAGACACTTTTTTGGTACTCGCAAGCATCCTTCCACCTAACCGGGTACATGTGATATGTGTTGCTTCAATCTAGCGATACCACCATGAACTTGTTTCCTACAATAATTACACTTTACAAGTTTTCTATTTCAACTAACCGGGGTCCATGTTCCCATCCAATATCACATTGCTTTAGAGCCATATTAAATTTTAAAAAATTATCTGTTAAATTAATTAAAACTAAAATTAACTAAATTAACTAAACTAAAATTAATTAAATTAACTAAATCACATCATAGCTACTTAAAATAAATTAAATTTACTATATATTATGTTTATACTAAATTACCTCACTTAATTTACCTTAATTTAAATTAATTTACCTAACTTCAATAAAATTACTAAATTACCTAACTTAAATAAAATCACTAAATTAAATTAAACTAAATTAAATTAAACTAAACTAATTTAAACTAAATTAAATTTAAAAACTGTTAAATAGAGAGAGGCTGAGGGGGGAGAGGAACAGAGGAGAGGAGAGAGACGGAGAGAGGGACAGAGCTAGTTGGGAGAGAGAGGACAGAGGGAAGAGAGAGGACAGATAGACTGAGGGGGAGAGAGAGGGCAGGAGGAGAGAGAGACGAAGAGAGCTGGGAGAGGGACAGAGGGAGAGAGAGCTGGGAGAGGGACAAAGAGATGGAGAGAGGGAAAAAGAGAGGACAGAGAGACTGAGGGAGATAGAGGTCAGAGGGAGAGAGGGAGTAATCGGAGAGAGGGAGAGAGAGGAGAGAGAGAAGACAGAGAGACTGAGGGAGGGAGGGAGGTCAGAGGTAGTGAGGGAGTGATCGGAGAGATGGGAGAGAGAGTATAGAGGGAGAGAGCGCGAGGGACAGAAAGACTGAGGGAGAGAGCGGACAAAGGAAGAGAGGGAGTAATCAGAGAGGGAAAGAGAGGGGTACCTGAAGCTGTCGCAGTGGCAATCGGCGATCGACGGAGCACCGGCGAGCGACGGAGCACTGGCGAGGAGCGACAATCGGGCGATCAGAGAGGTAAGTCTGATTTTTTTTCTTTTTTTCTCGCTTTATAGGCGACGCGTCTTGGGCGAACAGCTGCGAGCCCAGATCGGCCTCAACTCGGAGTCGAATCGGCCGGCTCGGCCGACAGGGAAGACTCAGCTGACTCAGACAATTCAACTCCGAGTCAAAGCCGATCCAGACTCCCCAGGGTTGAGTCTACTGACTCGGGCCTCCGAGTCGTCTCGAATCTCGCTGAGTCAGATAAGACTCGACCGAGTCTTCGAACACTGCCAAATCGAGACAAGTTGGCTTCTCAAATCTCTTAAGTGTGTCTTTCTTGGTTATCCTCAAATTCAAAAAGGTCATCATTGTTACAATCCTCAGTCGTGCAAGTATTATGTCAGTGCAGATGTTACCTTTAGTCCACTCCTTTCTTTCCTTCAAGCGACCATCCTCGTCCGTTCACCTCAGATTTGATATCTTTCATACCACTTTCGGTCATTTCTGAATCCATTTCTGTCTCCATTCCTCTTTTATAGGTTTATCAGAGATTTAATGACAGGCACGTTGTATTGAGTGATTCAACCCCCAACACATCATCTTCTGTATTTGAGGCTCCGGCTCCCGCCACCATAGTTTCAATTGATCTCCCTATTACTCTCAAGAAAAGTAGCCATCTTTGTACCACTAAATTTCAAACTATATTTCATTGCATTGTGCTTCTTCTTTATATGCATTTGTTGTCTCATTGTCTTCCATTTCCATTCCTTACACTTATAAGCAAGCTATGTCAACTTCTGATTGGAAAAGTGCAATGGATGAGGAGATGTATGCTTTATATCAAAATCAGACTTGGAAACTTATCTCGCTTCCTGATGAAAAGAAATCAGTGAGTTGTAGATGGGTGTACACCGTTAAGTATCACCTAGATGGTTCAGTTGAGTGTCTCAAGGCACGATTAGTAGCGAAGGATATACACAAACATATGGTGTTGATTAAATGGAGATTTTCTCTCCTGTGGCTCAGCTGAATTTTGTTACATTCTTATCTCTGACCAACAATGGCCTATGTACCAGCTGGACATCAAGAATTCATTTTATATGGTGACTTCCAGGAGGGGGTTTATATGGATCAATCACCAGAATATGTTGTGTTGGGTAGTGAGAATCTCGTGTGCAAGTTGAAAAGGGGCAGTATATGGGATGAAACAGTCACCTCCAGCTTGGTTTAATGAGTTCAGTTCTTATTCAGTATAGATTACTACACATCATATCACATCATTCAGTATTTAGTTCTTGTATAGGAGGTGTTATTGTGTTGATTGTTTATATTGATATCATTATATCTGAGAGTGACTCTATTGTTATTGCATATTTGAAGGCATATCTTAGTCGTCAATTTCATACTAATGATTTAGATACTCTTTTGATATTTCTTGGAATCGAGGTTGCTCGAACTAAGGGGTGTGTATCTGTCGCAGCACATGTTTTGGACTTGCTTTCAGAGACAGGAATGTTGGATTCTCGGTCGGTTGATACTCCTATGGATTATCATGTCAAGCTTGATGCTGACAGGTAAGTTATTTGCGAATGTTGGACAGTATAAACGCTGGTTGGGAAGCTTATTTACTTGTACACGACCAGACATCACATATACGGTTGGAGTAGTCAATTAGTTTATGCAGGCCCCTATGCAGCCACATTGGGAGACTATCTCTCGTATTTAGAGATACTTTAAGGGTGCACCTGGAAAGGTTTGTTTTACAAATCATCACAGGAGCTGACGGTGGAGGGCTTTAGTTATGCTGATTAGGCAGGTAGTCGCAGTGATAGAAGGTCTATTTCTTGTTATTGTACCTTTATCGGTGGTACTTTTGTGACGTGACGTAGTAAGAAGTAGACTGTTGTAGCTTGTTCTAGTGCAGAGATCAAGTATTGTGCTATGGCTCATACAGCCTCTGAGATGATGTGCGTGCGGTCTCTTCTTCATGAAATGCAGATTATGGTTCATATTCCTATGAAGATGTATTGTGATAATCAATCAGCAGTTTTCATCACTAGTAACCTAATGTATCATAAGCGCACAAAGCATATCGAGGTGGATTATCATTTTATTCGTGAATTAGTGATAAAGAAGCAGATTGTCACTCCTTATGTTCGGTAAGAGGATCGGTTGGGTAATATCCTCACCAAACCACTTATTCGTAGTCTATTTTCTATTTTATACAGCAAGCTGGCATGTTTGATCTTTATGCTCCAGCTTGAGGGGATGTTAGAGCATAAATAGGATTTCAATTTCTATTAAGATTTCTCTCTATTTTGATTTATTTATTTTAGTTTCCTACTTCAAGTTGAACATTGTGTATTATCCTGGTCTTATCAAGACATGTATTTCTTTTCTTTATAAATAAATGACCACTCCTTAATTAAAGCAATAAGGTCTTCTCTTCATCTTTCTTATCTCTTCTCCTCTACTCTCTCTATACTTCACTCTATGATTGGAGACAGATACGAGCGTTGTACTCTGACGCAAACTTAGGGTGTTGGATACGGCAATTACCTAAAATCCAAACACGAGTACACGGCTACATATGCATAGTTCTTATATATGTATAATTGACTTGTGTGAGTATATATCGAGTTATTTCATATATGAAAGAGCCTAATATTATTGAAATGATCTATTAAATAATTAAACTTTTCAAAAGGGAAATAGCATACTTCAACTTATATGCATTTCCAAAGTGAACAATTGCTTTCATAATTGTAGGTGTGAGAGAAGATGGGCACATGTATCGCGTCCGAGTATATTGGGCACACCAATTTTTGGTAATGAAAAGTGTCCCAAGAAATAAATATAAAACAAGAGAGATTAGTTCAAAATTCATGATTTTTTATAGAAAAAGGACACAATTGACTCAAAACTTTGTTAAATTCTATGCTGCTTAAACTATAAGATTTTATTAGTTCATCTTTATCCTTGTATTCCTTTTGTCTTTTTATTTTCTTACCCTCTTCAATTGTTCCTCCGTTCTTCTGTGTTCTTAAAGCGTAATCAGAGTCCAAGTGAACCTAACAACTCTACCACAGCATATGTTCCAGACGAAGCATCCAAAAACCTGCCCAAGCATAGGGAAGCACGTAGGTAACTAGCTATACTCTTAGAATAGTGATCTTTTCCTCATTTACTCTCTTTACTTCTCCAAACATTTTTACATATGAAACAAGAATTGTTACAGTCATTCTGAACAACTAGACAAATTGGCTTACTAGAGGGGAAGAGCGGGGGGTTGCACATATAACAGAAAAATGGAAACCATACATACAAAATGGTGAAAATGTAAAAAATAACACGTCAAAAGGGATTATAACCTTATAGGCTGCATCCTTCAGAGTTTGAAGATTCTCTAATTTCAGCTTGTAAGTCTTTATCTCCTGCGCTTGATCCTTGTGAAGTTTTTTTATAACTTCTAAAGCTTTTGTATAACTATTCCAACACGCAAACAGAAAGTTAGTGATCAAATTAGCTGAAATCAACACAAGACTGTACAAAGAATCCACTAACATAACTATGATCTGAGTTAAAAACTCAAATGCATGGATAGTGTTAACAGAGAGTATGTATGAGAAAATTGACAGCAAAGCAGAAATAGATTCGATATTCAAAGAGACTTGCAAATCAGCGGAAAAATTCTCTACAGCAGACTCTCCAAAGTTCAAACCAAATACAAATAAAGGGGATAAGTATCCAAGCTTGTATTTGTGAAGGATATAAACGGCATTACTTTGTGATTCCCTTGAATCACATTCTGGACAACAACAATCCAAGAATATAGCCTTTTATCGCAAATTTTTTGGGGAGCAACATGAATCTTTATCCCAAATCAGATACAAAAGCGCCAAAATATTGTGAAGTTGACATATGAAGCAATTTTTTTTACTGTAATATTCTTACATGTGATGAGGGGCCAGAAATTCGAGCTACTGTAGTGCAAAAAGCTAGGTGATCAACATGTACAATTCTGTCCTTTGAAGGAAACTTTTAGATGACCTTTGAACATCCTAGGCCCCTATTATAGAAGCTAGTAAAACTCACATACCACAGATGATTTTCTTTTTGTGTATTTAAATTTTAAACACACAAGCACAAAGAAATAGCATAAACAATATTGGTTGTATCTAGCAACAAACATTGGGATATGATCATAGTTTGTTTCCAAGTACAATTCTATTCCCATTTCTATCTCTATTATGTCAAGTGACAACAAATTAGAAGAGAAAACAAGAATGCATCGAAAAGTACCGGGTAGCAGAGAAGATATCATCAAACTTCTTTTTTAGCGTGGAAGGATCTTGGACGGGCCAATTGGAATCGTCCTGGTGCACGAATATAACATTCTCAAGGATGGCCTTGGAAACCCCCATCAAGGCAGGGATCTCCCTGTCCATATCCGCACACCGATAGCTGAGGCAAACCTTCTGCAATAATAATAATAACAATAATACAAGAAAGAAATAGCTTTCACTTACTTCTTAGAATTTAAACATAATATTAATCTTAAAGAGGGGAAAAAAAAAAGAAAAATTGAACATTTGAGCGGACCTCGCCTGTGTGAGGGTTGATTGTCTGGAGGACGCTTTCGAGGGCTTTGAACTCCATCTTGGAGGCCTTCTGGGTGAGCTGGAATGAGCGGATGCAGACGACGTCCTTGCCGGCGGCGGTCTTGAAGCGGAGCTTGATCTGGGCTTTGGTCTCGGTCTCACCAGCGACCTTGGGGTCGTGGACGAAGGAGTGGCCGGAGCGGGAGTTGGGAGGAAGCTCGCCGGTGCAAGAGAGCTTGAGGCACTCGATGATGGTGGTCTTGCCGGCGCCGTTGGGACCCACGATGAGGGTGAGGGGACGGAAGAAGGTGATCACGTGCTTGTTTTCCGGGTCAAAGCTCCGGATCCCCTTTATAAGCATCTTGTCGACGGTGCTCATCTCTCTCTCTCTCTCGGGTTCTCCTTTTTGGGGTTTTTGAGTGGAGACCGAGGTGGAAGAAAGAGAAGGAGCGGGAGTAGAATCTAGACTGTCACTGTAAAGATCCAAGAGTGCAAAATCAAACAGACCGACGGGCTTTAACTGATCCCTGACCTGATGAAGTATGGGCCGGACGCCACAAATAGATGGGAACGGAGGCACCCCACAAATTATTACAAGTGTGCCATTAAATTTTGTAACATTAATTCACGTTTCTTCTATCTCCCGACAGCCCTCTCCCAAATCTCCCCAAAGATAAAGAAGAAAGAGAAGAAAACTTATTTGTACAATGACAAGATACCAGTACTAATAGTTCTTGGTGATTTATATATACATATATTGATCACATATTTACACTGATTTAAGAGAAACAATAGAAAACATTGATTGAGAGAGAGAATGAGAAACACATAGTGCATGAGTCCCATGAGTTCCTATAATCATGGAGAGATTTTAGCATCTGGTTGATTTCATGAGGGGTTTCTTTCAAATGAATTACATGTTTCACATGAGTCACGTGTGGTCATTGATATCTCTAACACCCCCGCAAGCGAAGCGGGTTCGAAAGAACCGAGAGCTTATTCTTCAGCATAGAAAACCTTAATGAGGTCAAAGGCTTAGTAAGAATATCTGCTAGTTGGTCTTTAATGCTCACAAACCGAACATCCAGGACTCCATTGGCGACATAATCCCGCACAAAATGAATGTCGATCTCAACATGTTTGGAGCGTAAGTGACGAATAGGATTGACCAAAGATATGTTGCACCGAGATTGTCACAGAGAGCTATTGGGAGAGATTACGGAACTCCAAGCTCACGAAGTAATGACTGCAACCAAACGACCTATGTTGCAGCATTGGCCACGCCCCTATACTCTGCCTCAGTGCTAGATCGTGCCACAATGCACTGCTTCTTCGACCTCCAAGAAATAAGATCTGTATCAAGAAAGACACAATAGCCACTGGTGGATTTTTGACCATCAATCGACCCTACCCAATCTGCATCGGTGTAAGCAGCAAGTTGTATAGAAGAATGACGAGAAAGAAAAAAAAGCCATGTTAAATGGCAGATTTGAGGTAAAGGAGGATCCGTTTTACAGCGCTCCAATGCTCATCTGTTGGAGCTTACATGAACTGAGCGACCTTGTTCACCGAGAAGGTAATATTGGGTCTGGTAAAGCTTATGTACTGTAAAGCCCCAACAGTACTTCGATAGACAAAGGGGTCAGAGAGAGGTTTACAAACAACCTTGGAGAGCTTACAAGAAGTAGCCATAAGTAAGCTGACAGGCTTGGCACCATCCATCTGGAGTTGGAGAAGTAAGTAACGAATGTACTTTTATTGAGAAAGAAAGAGACCTGAGGGTGTACGGTGACACTCTGCGCCCAAGAAATAGTGCGGTGGGCCGAGGTCTTTTAATGAAAACTCCCGGCTTAATTCTTGAATAAAACGAGTGACAGCGCGTGAGTCTTTGCTTGTAATGATGATGTCGTCCACATAGATAAGAACCAAAAGAAGATCTATCCCGCCCCGTCAGAGGAAGAGAGACGTGTCGGACTTGGAGCCCACAAAGCCCATTGTGACTAGATAACTACTGATGCAAGAAAAGCTGGCCCGTGGAGCCTGTTTGAGGCCATAAATACTGCGGTGAAGTTTGCACACATGATTGGGATAAGCAGAATTGATGAACCCAAAGGTTGTTCCATGTAGATCGTCTCAGTAAGAAAACCTTGCAAAAATGCATTATTCACATCTAGCTGTCGAATAGACCAGTCCTTGGAGATAGGCAGACTGCACATGGTACGGGCAGTGGTCAGCTTGATGACCAGACTAAATATCTGTAATACCCCGTTCCCGGAATACGTACTTAGTTGCGTATTCAGATTTTCGGTCGTATTTTTTCGATTTGTTTCCTGTATTTATTCTGTATTATGAATTCCTTATATGATCGTTTTATCTTGGATTTGGATTCGTGGATTCGGAGTCAGCCCTAGTCTGAACCGAAGGCCCGATCCTAGAGTATTACTCGATTTAGACATATCATTTTCCAATATTATATATTTTCTATGATTTTCTAGATTTTTCTGGAATTAAAATGAAAGTCTCCAAAACCGGTGTCGACCAGTGCCGCTGATCGATTCCAGGATTTTTATTTCACAATCAGCTAGGAATTTCTAGAAGGTCCTTTAGGCATTATTCCTTAGAATCATATTTTCTACCTACATTCTTTTTCTGTGGATTTTATGATTTTATGAAAATTCCATCGGAGTCGGTAGATAACTGATTCCGGGATTTTTAGTTTCAAAACTATAAAGTATTTCTTAAAACGGATTTCACTATGATACTTAATATAATATTCTTGATTTTTGATAATTATTTCGGGTCGTTCCGAGATACTTGAATTTCGGACGATTCCGGTATTTTCCCGAAAGATTTCAGCATCCACGACTCAGTTCCGGGAATCCGCCACTTCCATTATTTTCATCTTCCTTCCCAAGAAAACATCTTCTCATTATAATTTATTTTCCTTTTTCCTTTTCCTTTATTTCTTTCCTTCCTCCACTAACCAAAGCCTTTCCCAATTTTCCAATAATTCCAATTTTCCACATAATCCCACTCACTTTCACCTAATCCTTTTTAAATCCCACTCATTCTCTCTCTCCCCATGGCCGGCCAAGTGGCCAAGAGAAGGACACTCACCTCACCTCCCCACTTACAAAAACCCCCCTCTCTTCTATCATATTTGCACCTCCTTCACAAAAGTCAAAACCTATAAATACTTTTCCTCTCCTTTCTTTATTCATTCTCACTTCAACTTTCTCTTTCTTCTCTTCTCTTCTCTTCTCTTCTCTTCTCCAAAGCCCTAATCTCCAACTCCTCTTCATCTCCATCACTACAACAACAACCACCAACTCCCTAAGGAACAACAAGGTCATCTTCTTCCTCCTTCATCACCATGGAAGCAACCACAAGGGCATCAACAACACCAAAGGATCATCACCATCTCTACCTTTCCTCTTCTTCTTCATCATCAACCACCACCACTCCTTTTGGTAAGTAATTTCCCTCACCAAGACTTGTACAACTCTTAGCCTACTTATGTTTGCTTATTCTTGTTGATTTGTGTCTTCAATTCTTGTTATTTAGCCATCAAACACAAACCCTAGAAAATCTGTTCTGTTTACTGTTTCCAGACGATTAGTCGACTAGACCTATAGATTAGTCGACTAGAACCCTTAGCTGAAATTTAACCTTTTCTGGAAACACAGTATTAGTCGACTTACCTTAGTTCCTAGTCGACTAGAGGCCCTTAGTCGACTACACCCTTGACCCTAGTCGACTAACTTTTCCTGAACCAAAACCTTAACTCTTTGTATCACAGTATTAGTCGACTTAGCCTAACTATCAGTCGACTTGTCATGTCTGTTAGTTGACTACCCCTATGACCCTAGTCGACTAACTTTTCCTGAATCTGAATATCAACTCTCTGGAACCCAGTATTAGTCGACTATACCAGACTGTTAGTCGACTAACCCCTTTATTAGTCGACTACTCATCCTACCCTAGTCGACTAATTCTGTCTGTTTGTTACAGTTATTTACCTTCTCAAACTTGGATCTTATACTTGGTTTATATGTTGTATATTATACTTCTTGACTTGTATCTTGACTAACATCATCTTCACTTCTCTCTTTCTCTCTCCTCCTCACTCTACATATATATATCATAGTTTATGGCGTGCCCCGGATTTCGTGGATTTCGGATCTTTCGGCGCTTTGAGGTTTAGGCGAGTATTCTCACTCGCTACTTTCTTGTACGCGAGTAGTCTCGCCTCTATTTGAGTTTCCCGTTTCTTCGGTCGATGAGTATTTCGCTTCTTATTTCCATATTCATGTATTGCACTACATTGCTTGTATTATGGTAGCTTCATCTTGTGCTTGTACCATGCTTATGATATGCTTGCTTCTTTATCGTATACCATGCGTGGCCGACCCTTCGTGGTCGTTGGGCTTTGAGTCACTTCCATGTTACTACTTGTCATTGCTTCAGACTTGTTAGTTGTATGCTCCCTTTTAACACATGTATATCACCTAACTTTCAGTATGTTATCACCTGACCACCTGACATGCCACTATCTGGCAAGACCATCTTGTTATGTCATGACTTACCCAGACTTATTATCAATCCATTGCTATGCATGTTACTTGATATACATCACCATTTATCATGCTATCTCTTGACACCAAGCATGATACACCGATTCTTATAATTATCACGATAAAGGGAATGTAGTACCTGATTACTGTTATGTACTGATCACTGTTATGTATTCTTGTTATGATATTGCTCATTCCCGAAATCTGATAATTATGTTCATAAGCTATAAAAAGGACAACTTGTATGGGTATGGGAGGAAGTGATGGATGCCGGAATGATATCTTGCTTATAGTGGTGGGGTATAAAAGTATGTATATACATAATATATATGTACTGGCGGTAGTGAATCTGAATTACTGAATAGGGGGACTTTGGGCCTCCAAAGCCGGTTCCAGGTGTATGGAAACCACTATAAGAAGTTCTATCAGTTCTCCATCTACTTCCGTTAACAACCCTCGACTTGCTTATATATGGATGTATGTGGGTTGGCCGTACACCAGGTCACATACCGAGATATATGGGTCAGACGAGTAATAATAATAATAGGTGTTTCCTGTGACCCCAGTTATGATTACTGTTATGATTCCTGTTTTGATACCTGTTATGCACTCTTGTCACATCTGTTATGTATTCTTGTTATGACTACTTTGCAACTCTGATTCTATACGCTTAGATATTCGGTGGCATGAGATAACGGTATATAGATGAGGGTTTCCTTGTTTGGATTATTCCTTCGATGTACTAGTCTCATGGGACCGTAACCTAAGCGTATACAATCAATTTTGCTTGTGATCAGTTTTACTTCGGATTTCCTGTTTTACGATTGTTATGTTATACCCGTTCTTATATATACTTCATTTGTGTTCTAACCCTCCTGTCTTCTGTACTTGACTCTTGTACTCATCCTGGCTCGCCACCTGGCATCATATCATACTCGCCTGGGGAGTTTCACTGACTCCCCTGGATTCTCATGTCTAGGTCCTGGAGCTCGGAGCGTGAGGATCTCCCCCTTTGCTGATCAGAGTAGCGCAGCGGTGGCGTGGATCCCCAGCCGACCTTTCAGAGCTCCATCCTTCCAGACCCCCTGTATGCCTCTCGAGTTTCCCTTAGCAAACTCGTGAGTGCCCTTTTTCTATTCATACTTGTACATTCCTTGTATACATGTATGTGGACACCCTTTTATGCTGTTCATATATGTATATCTCTTGTACTCTCGCATTTGCGCATATCTGTGATGTATTATTATTGTAATATTCATCACCTCTGGTGATAACTCTGTGATTGTATATATATATGTGTTGGAATGTATAATGCACCATTTGCTTCCGTACTCTGATTCTTGTTTGTACTGATGCTTAGCGTATATACGGGAAGGTACTTCGGACTTACGTATATACGTCGCAGTGACGTCCCCGTATCGCCTGGATCGGGGCGTTACAATATCTCACTATAGTCTAATCCTGATTGTTGATGAAAACCCTTGGCCACCAGGCGATACCTTTCAACAGAACCATTAGGTTTATGTTTTAACTTGAAAACCCATTTGCAGCCAATCAGATTCATGGTAGGGTGGTATGGCACAAGAGATTAGGTTTTGTTCTTAAGCAAGGCATTCATCTCAGTGTCCATAACATGGCGCCACATGGGATCTTTAGAAGCTTCTGTAAAACATGTGGGTTCGACAGGGGCGGTGGCCAAGTCGGCCATGAGACAGGTAGGCAAGGGACACCGGGTGGCTAGCCAGTCCTTTGGTGTTCTGGTGTTATCCTGTGTTCTGGTGACCATATGATGGGTCCTGGTAGGCGGGGGAGTGGGAGGGCCCGAGGATGAGGACGCTGAGAAGGACTCACCGGCGGGTGCTGGTGGAAGTGGTGGAGAAAGAGTATGTGAGGAAGGTGGTGGTGGAGGAGGAGAAGAGTCAATAGTGGGGCCCGCATGAGAAGAGGGGACTGGAACAATTGAAGGTAACAAAGACGTGAATATGGGGATTGGTGGTGAGGGCGTGGGAGTATGAGGAGGTTGAGAGGACAGAGGAGACTGAAAAGGAAAGGGAGATTTATCGAACACAACATCCCGAGAGATGTAAATTTAACCAGAGGGGACATGCAAATATTGATAACCATTATGCAAAGCCTAGTAGCCTAAGAAGACGCATTGACTGGACCGAAAATCAAATTTATGAGTTTGATATGGACGCATACGAGGGTAGCAAATATAAGCAAAAATACGTAAGGAAAGGTAGTTAGGTGCTTTATGAAATAATTTTTGATAGAGAGATAGATTATGAAAGACGGGGGTGGGCATTCTATTGATGAGAAATGAGGCAGTTTTGGAAAGCATAAGAGCAGTAATGGAATAGAACACTTGACCGGGCCAGAAGATTGAGGCCAGTCTCAACAAGGTGGCGGTGTCTTCTCTCTGCGGTGCCGTTTTGGCCACCAGTGTGTGGATAGGATAAGCGATGAGCAATACCCTGAGAAGACAAGTAAGGTTTAAATTTGATGAACTCGCCACCACTATAAGTTTGGAGTGCTTTAATGGAACGATCAAGAAATTTTTCCACATGATTCTTAAACTCAAGAAAAATGGAGAAACATCACTTTTATTAATTAATTAAAGGATAAAGCCAAACATACTTGTAACGCCCCGATTCCACAGATACGGGGACGTCACTGCGACGTATATACGTAGGCCAGAATTTGCCCCACGCGTATATACGCTAAGCAAAAGTACAACAAGAAACAGAGTACACGACAAAGCGTGGTATCTATACATATGCCAACACAAGAAGTACACATACAAAGTTATCACAGGATATTATAAAGTATTACACATGACGTGTGCATTACATCATAACCAAGTCCAAAAGAAATATATACAAATATGTATACAAAAAGCTCACAAGTAGAAAGAGGATCTCGTGAGTCAAAAGGAGAGAGTCTGGCACGAGAACCGGAGCTAATCTGCCTGCTCACTAAAGAAAGCCTGATCTTCGGTGGATGGCTCCACTTCGACCCAAGCCTCGGAATCTGAATGTGCAAATCCAAGGGATCAAGACATATAACAATAACAATACAGCCAAGTGGCTAAGGTACATGAATAAGGAAAACCGGAACAGTATAACGAATATAAATCAACAAGTAGGGAAAACGTATAGAACTGAAGTCAGCATGAAATGAATGCATAGCTATGGTCTATTATTATTATTACTTGCTTTACTGTGATATCTAGCTATGTGACCCAGCGTCCCAGCACACATAGATCCATATCCTAGTAACTCAAGGTTGTTATTGGAAACAGCGGGGGTATCGACGAACTATGTTTACAGTGGACCCCGTACATGCCCGGGATAACGGTCCAGGATTGTTCCGTTGCTTGGTGACGGAAGCCAGCCGCTAGGCTATTCAGGAGGGTCTTATGTATGCCCTTAGTCATGACTGATTCAGGAATAGGGAGCAAGCACTCCCCTCGGTCCCCTGGTGTACCGCAGGTTAGACCGGAATATGATTGTACAATATACCTAATGCCACTGTAAACACGAACACGTATCGATATCCGCATATTTCCCCCGACCCATATGTAAATTGGTGCTTTTTATAGGAAAGTCAAGTGTATCATGCTTTGTTTTAAGAGATGGCATGATGGGTGGTGATATTTACTATTTACATGTCATGATACAAGAATATGCAATAACAAGTCATGAGGTAACAAGAGATACATCTATTCAGTAATAGGTCATGTAATGTCAGTATTGAAGCATGAACAAGCAAGATATAATACACATGTAACAAGCATAAGAACCAAATTCAGAACAGAAATTAACTATGACACACAGTCAGAATTAGTCGACTAGGGGTAAGGGTTAGTCGACTAATAGGGTCTCTAGTCGACTAACAGTCTGGGTTAGTCGACTAAAACAGGGATACAGAGAGTTGGAATTTTGTTTCAGGGAAAGTTAGTCGACTAGGGTTGTAAGGGTAGTCGACTAACAGGGAACTATTAGTCGACTAATGGATACTTAAGTCGACTAAGTTTGTTGATGCAGAAAGTTGGATTTCTGGTCCAGGGAGGATTAGTCGACTAGGGGGATTCAGGAGTCGACTAATAGTGATTTCCAGAGAGTTGAGATTTATGTCCAGGAAAGATTAGTCGACTGATATTTGGGGTAAGTCGACTAATACTGTGTTTTCCAGAAAAACTAAGTTTCAGCTAAGTGTTCTAGTCGACTAGCTCCTAGGGTAAGTCGACTAATAGTGGGAAAAACAGTGACAGAACAGATTTTCTGGAAGTGTGTTTGATGGTCCAAATCATGGTTTTTTTGGTGACCTAGGTGTACAAGGAGTGTAGACACAAGTGTTCTAGGGCTAATTCAAGTCTTGGTGAGTGAAATACTCACTTGGAATCGTTAGATCGAAGCTCTACGAGTCCGGGAAGCGGGTAGTCGTCAAAGGCACCTATGAGATCCTTGGCGACGAAGTGAGCCACGATCCAAGCTTCAATTCAGTTGCTTGGGCTGGAGGGAAAGGTCTTGAAGTGTTCTTGGAGCTAGGGTTTAGGTTGAGGAAGAAGAGGGTTTGGTGAGAGCTTCTCCCACTTGTGTAGAAATGAGGAAGAAAAGGATTAAAGTGTAAAGGGAAAGTCTTATATAGGATTTGGGATTTTGCAAAGAGGGTGGAATTTAAGGAAATGAGAGGGGGTTTTGTGTAAATAGGGGGTGAGGTGAGTGTCCTTCTCCTTGGCCACTTGGCCGGCCAAGGGAGAGAGAGAGAATGAGTGGTGTTAGGTGGGGGTGAGTGGGAAATGAGGTGGAAAATGTGGAATTTGCAATTATTGAAAAAATGTCCAAAATTCAAGTATCTCGGAATGACCTGAAAATTTTACCAAAAATCAAGAATAAGATTTGAAGGCTCATGGTGAAATTCGTTTGAAGAAATAATTTATAGTTTTAAAATTAAAAATCCCGGAATCAGTTATCTACCGACTCCGTTGGAATTTTCATAAATTCATAAAATTCTCAGAAAAAGTATTTAGATAGAAGATATGATTCTAAGAAATAATGTCTAAAGGATCTTCCAGAAATTCCTAACTGTTTGCAAGATAAAAATCCGAGAATCGATCAGCGGCACTGGTCGACACCGGTTTTGAAAATATTTAATTAATTTCAGAAAAATTCCGGAAAATCATATAAAATCCAAGGTACAGGAAAATGACATTTGGAACTGAAATCGGTCGAATACAGGAAGTAATTTGGAAAACACGATCGAAAGATTGAATACGTAACAAAGTACGTATTCCGGGAACGGGGTATTACAATCTACCCACCTTACAAAAATTTCGTCCTCGAAATTTCGTAAAGTGAAAAGGAACAGATAAGTAAGGACAAGAAGGAAGATAACGGTGGATATGAATAAGGATAAGAACAAGAATAGGAATAAGAAGGAAGAGTCTTACCAATCAAGTTGTGAAGAGATGAGGGTAACGCTCACGGATGACATCCTCTCGCTCCCACGTGGCCTCTCCTGGGGCATGTCTGTTCCAAGACACCAACACCAATGGTATAGCTCTGTTCTTCAATGCCTTGACACTCCTGTCCAAAATAGCCATCGGCTGCTCTTGATATGATAAATCCGGTTGTAGTTCCAGTTCGGAGTGATCCAGAATATGACTATCATATTTCACATACTTCCTCAGCTGTGACACGTGGAATACATCGTGAACTCCGTCCAAAGATGGCGGTAACGCCAACCTGTAAGACACCTCTCCCACTCGATCCAAAATCTCGAATGGGCCGATATATCTTGGACTAAGTTTTCCACGCGTACCGAACCGGATTACTCCTTTGGTAGGTGATATCTTCAGGAATACATGATCTCCGGTCTGGAATTCCAATGGCCTTCTCTGTGTGTCAGCCCAACTCTTCTGCCGACTCTGCGCTGCCCTGAGGTGGTCTCTGATAATCCTGACCTTGTCTGTTGACTGAATCAGAATCTCTGGCCCCAAAAGTCTTCTCTCACCGACTTCATCCCAACAAATCGGTGATCTGCACTTCCTCCCATACAATGCTTCAAATGGTGCCATCTTGATACTTGCTTGATAACTGTTATTATAAGAAAACTCCGCCAAGTGAAGATGGTCTTCCCATGATCCCTGGAATTCAATCATGCAGGCCCTCAACATATCCTCAAGAATCTGGATAGTCCTCTCAGATTGTCCGTCTGTCTGAGGATGATATGATGTACTGAACTTCAGACGAGTCCCTAGACTTTCTTGGAGACTCTCCCAGAAATGAGATCTGAATCTGGTGTCTCGGTCTGATACAATACTAACAGGAACTCCATGTAGACGAACTATCTCCTTCAAGTACTTGTCTGCCAAGACCTCTGTTGACTGTCCCACCCTGAATGGTATAAAGTGAGCTGACTTGGTGAGACGGTCAATGATTACCCACACAGCATTATTACCTTTAGGACTTCGAGGCAATGCCGTAACAAAATCCATGGTAATGTGCTCCCACTTCCACTCGGGAATCGGTAAAGGTTGTAGAAGTCCCGCCGTCCTCTGATGCTCAATCTTAACCTGCTGACAAACCAAGCACTTGGCAACAAACTGGGCTATCTCCCTCTTCATGGCATTCCACCAAAACTGCTTCTTCATGTCCTGATACATCTTGTTCCCCCCGGGTGTATGGAATATGCTGAACTGTGAGCCTCTGCCAAAATCTTCTGCCGAACCTCTCCTTGGGGAACACAAAGTCTGCTACCAAATATAAGGCACCATCCGGATGAATACTGATATCAGTCCTCAATCCTGCCTCTACCTGAGCTCGGAACTGCTGCAATCTGGGGTCTTCCTTCTGAGCTTCCTTGATCTCATCTATTAATGTTGACTGAATCTGCAAAGCCATGAGCTGTCCTGCCTCCTCAGTCTCCCGAACCAACATCAGGTCCAATCTGATAATGTCCTGAATCAACTCCTTCTGCTGAGTGATTTGGACAAGCACCCTATTCTCTGGCATCCTGCTCAGTGCATCCGGTACTGTATTGACCTTTCCTGGATGGTATTGCAAGTCAATATCATAGTCTGCCATCAGCTCCAGCCACCGCCTCTGCCTCATGTTCAACTCCTTCTGTGAGAAAATATACTTGAGGCTCTTGTGATCCGTGTATATCAACACCTTATCTCCCAGAAGATAATGCCTCCAAATCTTCAAAGCAAATATAACAGCTGCTAGCTCCAAGTCATGAGTTGGGTAGTTCCGCTCATGAGGCTTCAGTTGCCTAGATGCATATGCTATAACATGATCATGTTGCATAAGCACACACCCCAGGCCTTTCCCTGATGCATCACTGAATATGACCATCCCTCCTCTCCCTGAGGGAGTCTTCAAGATCGGAGCTGAAATGAGTCTCTGCTTCAACTGCTCAAATGCCAAAGCACATTCTTCTGTCCATATGTACCTCTCTCCTTTCCTGGTGAGCCTGGTCAATGGAGCTGCAATCCTAGAGAAATCCTGGACAAAGCGCCTGTAATATCCGGCTAGCCCAAGAAAACTCTTAATCTCAGTCACCGTCTCCGGAATAGGCCAATTCTTCACTGCTTGGACTTTGCTGGGATCCACCGAGATTCCTTCTGCTGAAACAATGTGCCCAAGGAAGGCTATACTGTCCAACCAGAAGTCACACTTGCTCCTCTTGGCATGAAGCTGCTCCTGCTGGAGGGTCTGCAACACAATCCTCAAGTGTTCTGCATGCTCCTTGTTGTTCCTGGAATAGATCAAGATGTCATCAATGAAAACAACAACGAACTGATCCAAGTAGGGCGAGAACACTCGGTTCATCAAATCCATGAAAACTGCAGGGGCATTGGTGACTCCGAAAGGCATAACTAGAAATTCATAGTGGCCATAACGGGTCCTGAATGCCGTCTTCGGGATATCCTCTGTCTTCATCCTTAGCTGATGGTACCCCGACTGCAAATCCAATTTAGAGAATACCCGGGCTCCATGAAGCTGATCAAACAAATCATCAATCCTGGGCAAGGGATACTTGTTCTTGATGGTAACCTTGTTCAATTCCCTGTAATCAATACAAAGCCTCTTACCACCATCTTTCTTGTTCGCCAATAGCACTGGAGCTCCCCATGGCGAAGCACTTGGCCGAATCAATCCCTTGTCTGAGTACTCCTGCAGCTGCTTCTTCAGAATCTCTAACTCCGTCGGTGCCATCCTGTACGGAGCCTTAGATATAGGAGCTGTCCCAGGCACAGTATCAATTGAGAACTCGATTACCCTTTTAGGTGGCAGTCCTGAGATCTCAGCAAACACTCCTGGAAATTCATCCCACACCGGTACTCCTTTCTGAACCTCTGAAGTAGTCAACCGAGTCTTTCTCTTGGTAGACTTCACCTCACCACAAAATTGAAATTCCGGTTGACGGGGGATCCTGAAAATAATCTTCTTCTCCCTACAGTCAATAACTGCATGGTACTGACTGAGCCAGGTCATGCCTAAGATTACGTCGTACCCTTTAGTGTCTAGCACGAGCATATCTATGGCCAAGGTCTTATCACAAAGTTCCACTGGACAATCAGCACAAACCCTAGAAGACATGACTACTCCATTCCCGGTACTAATCTCCCATTTGTGGTCTAACACTTTAACAGGTATAGAATGCAATGCCACAAAATGATCTGAGATAAAACAATGCGAAGCACCGGAATCGAAGAGGGCTAAAACAGGTTGAGAATGCACCCTGATATTACCTGTTATCACCTCCTCAGAAGTCTCAGCTTCCACTTCCGTCAAGTTGTAGGCTTGACCTCTTCCACGCCCCGCTGCTGTCCTAGCTCCCCTCTGGACTGGGCGAACAACATGCTGTGGCGGAAGGGGAAGAGCTCTCCTCATCACTGGTCCCTGATTCCTCTGCCCAAGTGGCCCTGGAAGTGCTCTCTGTCCAACCGGTCCCTGAAGTGCTGGCACAGCTTGGCCGGCTATCCCCATCCTTCTGTGCGGACAGGCTTCTATAGAATGATCCCTGGATCCACACACCAAACACAATCCATTTGCCCTACGGCAATACTGACGAATGTGGCCCGGCTTCTGACAATAACTGCAGAAGGCCGATGGTTGGCCCGCCTGGTAAGGAGCTGGTCTGAATTGCTGCCTCATCTGCACCTTCGCTGCTCTGAATGGGCCTCCTCTCCCCATTGGTGGAAACGGCCTCTTCATGGCCTGGTTCCTCATCTGATCCTCCTGCTTCTTCTCCAACCCACGCTCCACTTCCCGAGCTATGGTAAGAACCTCAGAATAAGTCTTCAGCTGCTGGGGCATTAGGAACATCTGAATGTCCATCTGCAAGCCCTGCTGGAATCTGCTCGCCCGCTTCTCCTCGTCCTTTACCATGTACGGGGCAAAGCGGCTCAGTCTGAGAAATTCCGCGGCATACTCGTCCACGGACCTACTCCCTTGCTGAAGCCTGATGAACTGCTCTTCCATGTCCTTCTGTGCAGTAGCTGGGAAGAATCTGGCATAGAAGCTCTTGGAGAATGTGTCCCAGGTGACAGGCTTCTCCAGTCTGGCCTCTTCAGCAAGCCACCAAGTTCTAGCAACATCTTTCAACTGAATCTTGGCGACCTCAACTTGGTTCTCCTTCGGTACTCTGGCCGCATTCAGCAAATCAGTGGTGTCTGTCAACCACTGCTCAGCATCCAATGGTTTCTCTTCTCCCGTGAAGATGGCTGGTTGCAGTCGCCTGAAGTCCGATACATTTCCGGGCCTCTGCTCCTTGGGAGCTGCCATTTCCTGCCGGAGGAGCTCCGTCTGCTGCTGCTGGTTCTCCATCATAGTCTGAATGACTCTCAGAATATCCACATGGTCTCCAGTGGGTCCATTCGACGCTTGCCCGGAGTTGTTACGTCCCGTCCTCCTCTCCATACCGATTGGTAAAAGACAACTGGAATTGGAAAAACGGAAGGAGTTTAGGACACAAGGGATGGAATCAAGAAGGAATCAAGAAGGACTAGACAACTTTGTACATTGTAGTTGGCATCAGCAAATTATTAATTTGCTGCTTGATTGTACTTTAGGTGTGAGAGCCTAGGCTCTGATACCAACCTGTAACGCCCCGATTCCACAGATACGGGGACGTCACTGCGACGTATATACGTAGGCCAGAATTTGCCCCACGCGTATATACGCTAAGCAAAAGTACAACAAGAAACAGAGTACACGACAAAGCGTGGTATCTATACATATGCCAACACAAGAAGTACACATACAAAGTTATCACAGGATATTATAAAGTATTACACATGACGTGTGCATTACATCATAACCAAGTCCAAAAGAAATATATACAAATATGTATACAAAAAGCTCACAAGTAGAAAGAGGATCTCGTGAGTCAAAAGGAGAGAGTCTGGCACGAGAACCGGAGCTAATCTGCCTGCTCACTAAAGAAAGCCTGATCTTCGGTGGATGGCTCCACTTCGACCCAAGCCTCGGAATCTGAATGTGCAAATCCAAGGGATCAAGACATATAACAATAACAAATACAGCCAAGTGGCTAAGGTACATGAATAAGGAAAACCGGAACAGTATAACGAATATAAATCAACAAGTAGGGAAAACGTATAGAACTGAAGTCAGCATGAAATGAATGCATAGCTATGGTCTATTATTATTATTACTTGCTTTACTGTGATATCTAGCTATGTGACCCAGCGTCCCAGCACACATAGATCCATATCCTAGTAACTCAAGGTTGTTATTGGAAACAGCGGGGGTATCGACGAACTATGTTTACAGTGGACCCCGTACATGCCCGGGATAACGGTTCAGGATTGTTCCGTTGCTTGGTGACGGAAGCCAGCCGCTAGGCTATTCAGGAGGGTCTTATGTATGCCCTTAGTCATGACTGATTCAGGAATAGGGAGCAAGCACTCCCCTCGGTCCCCTGGTGTACCGCAGGTTAGACCGGAATATGATTGTACAATATACCTAATGCCACTGTAAACACGAACACGTATCGATATCCGCATATTTCCCCCGACCCATATGTAAATTGGTGCTTTTTATAGGAAAGTCAAGTGTATCATGCTTTGTTTTAAGAGATGGCATGATGGGTGGTGATATTTACTATTTACATGTCATGATACAAGAATATGCAATAACAAGTCATGAGGTAACAAGAGATACATCTATTCAGTAATAGGTCATGTAATGTCAGTATTGAAGCATGAACAAGCAAGATATAATACACATGTAACAAGCATAAGAACCAAATTCAGAACAGAAATTAACTATGACACACAGTCAGAATTAGTCGACTAGGGGTAAGGGTTAGTCGACTAATAGGGGTCTCTAGTCGACTAACAGTCTGGGTTAGTCGACTAAAACAGGGATACAGAGAGTTGGAATTTTGTTTCAGGGAAAGTTAGTCGACTAGGGTTGTAAGGGTAGTCGACTAACAGGGAACTATTAGTCGAC
The DNA here is from genome assembly GCA_038442645.1 of Agave tequilana. NCBI lineage: Eukaryota > Viridiplantae > Streptophyta > Magnoliopsida > Asparagales > Asparagaceae > Agave > Agave tequilana. The sequence goes on along the minus strand of JAVJIF010007343.1, from coordinate 66,806 downwards.
TAATGGATACTTAAGTCGACTAAGTTTGTTGATGCAGAAAGTTGGATTTCTGGTCCAGGGAGGATTAGTCGACTAGGGGGATTCAGGAGTCGACTAATAGTGATTTCCAGAGAGTTGAGATTTATGTCCAGGAAAGATTAGTCGACTGATATTTGGGGTAAGTCGACTAATACTGTGTTTTCCAGAAAAACTAAGTTTCAGCTAAGTGTTCTAGTCGACTAGCTCCTAGGGTAAGTCGACTAATAGTGGGAAAAACAGTGACAGAACAGATTTTCTGGAAGTGTGTTTGATGGTCCAAATCATGGTTTTTTTGGTGACCTAGGTGTACAAGGAGTGTAGACACAAGTGTTCTAGGGCTAATTCAAGTCTTGGTGAGTGAAATACTCACTTGGAATCGTTAGATCGAAGCTCTACGAGTCCGGGAAGCGGGTAGTCGTCAAAGGCACCTATGAGATCCTTGGCGACGAAGTGAGCCACGATCCAAGCTTCAATTCAGTTGCTTGGGCTGGAGGGAAAGGTCTTGAAGTGTTCTTGGAGCTAGGGTTTAGGTTGAGGAAGAAGAGGGTTTGGTGAGAGCTTCTCCCACTTGTGTAGAAATGAGGAAGAAAAGGATTAAAGTGTAAAGGGAAAGTCTTATATAGGATTTGGGATTTTGCAAAGAGGGTGGAATTTAAGGAAATGAGAGGGGGTTTTGTGTAAATAGGGGGTGAGGTGAGTGTCCTTCTCCTTGGCCACTTGGCCGGCCAAGGGAGAGAGAGAGAATGAGTGGTGTTAGGTGGGGGTGAGTGGGAAATGAGGTGGAAAATGTGGAATTTGCAATTATTGAAAAAATGTCCAAAATTCAAGTATCTCGGAATGACCTGAAAATTTTACCAAAAATCAAGAATAAGATTTGAAGGCTCATGGTGAAATTCGTTTGAAGAAATAATTTATAGTTTTAAAATTAAAATCCCGGAATCAGTTATCTACCGACTCCGTTGGAATTTTCATAAATTCATAAAATTCTCAGAAAAAGTATTTAGATAGAAGATATGATTCTAAGAAATAATGTCTAAAGGATCTTCCAGAAATTCCTAACTGTTTGCAAGATAAAAATCCGAGAATCGATCAGCGGCACTGGTCGACACCGGTTTTGAAAATATTTAATTAATTTCAGGAAAATTCCGGAAAATCATATAAAATCCAAGGTACAGGAAAATGACATTTGGAACTGAAATCGGTCGAATACAGGAAGTAATTTGGAAAACACGATCGAAAGACTGAATACGTAACAAAGTACGTATTCCGGGAACGGGGTATTACAATACTTACTGTAGTGATCTACAAAGCTAATATAATAGCGATGACCATTTACAGCGGACACGGGAGATGAACCCCATAGATCAGAGTGAATAAGCTCTAAAGGAGCAGTAGCAATCGTGGAAGATATCAAAAAGGGGAGACGGTGACTTTTTCTTTACTGACAAGGGATGCAGAGAGGGGTATAATCATGATCAGTGAAAAAACGAAGCTGATGCTAAGATAAAACACTGGAGACAACTCTGGTGGAGGAATAACCTAGGCGCTCATGTCAGACAGAGAAAGATGCACGCTCACTGAGAAGTGCATGGGGGAGGCAGTGAAGTTATGGTTTTCTAGGGAGAAGATATACAGGCCATTCTTAAGTTATACCCACAGTAGAGTTTTTCAGGTGGAGAGATCCTTGACAAAACATGAGTCAGGGTGGAATTCAAGGACTTTATTATCAGCAGTAAATTAACTGATAGACAGAAATTTTTTAGTGATATCAGGAATATGTAAAAGATTTTTCAAGACAAAATAAGAATCAGGAGAACACAATAAATAAGCACCAGTAGATCGGATGGCAAACCTGTCCCGTTACCAATGCGAACTCTGTCGGGTCCTTAATATTCTAAGTGAACCACCAGATTCGCCATGTCAGCCGTTAGGTAATGAGTGGCTCCGGAGTCAACATACCAGTTGGGATCGACTGGACTATTCCCATAAAAGTGGAGAAGAGCAGTTGGGCTAGCCGAATCATCATAACGATTGTAGCACTGGTTAACATAATGGCCAAAACGATTGCAGATCTGGCATTGTGGTCGGCCACCGATGGACTGATGTGATGGTGGGAAGGAACAATCACGATCATGACCGCGCTCCCTGCCTCGGCCACGTCCGCGACCACGGAAAGAAGATTGAGCCAAATGGTAGCTTGGAGTGCTGGAGGCAGTATGAACCGCAGGAGAAGGGGAGATGAGGGTTGTGGAGTCTAGTGAAGTGATAACACGCCCGCGATAAATCTCCTGGCTAAGCATGAGGCCTATGAGTTCTTCTGACAGTACAGGGTCGACTCGTGTGTTGACGGAGGTGACGAACGAGTCATACTCTGGAGATAAACCATTAAGCAAGGTAGAGACGAGGTCGGAGTCGGCAACTGGATTAGCCACTGCCGCCAGGTTGTCCACGATGGACTTGACAGACTGGATGTACTCTGACATAGAAGAAGTGCCCATCTTGACGGTGTACAGCTGGTATTTGAGTTGCTGCACTCTAACTCTGGAGGGTGACACAAAGATTCGCTCAGAGAGCACCACACATCACGAGATGTGGTGAGGCTGACGACATGAGCAAGAACAGCTTCAGTGAGCGAGGAGATAAGCCAACATAAGAGCATCTGATCAAGCTTGATTCAGCGAGTGTATTCCGGATTGATGGTGGGTTGGGCATCCTTCTCGGTAGAAAGAAGGAACCAAACCAGACACGGAGAAGTTTCATCGACGAGGCCTTCGAGATCGTGGAGTTTGAGAAGAGAAAAGAACTGAGAACGCCACAATAGGTAGTTTTTCTTGTCGAGTTTGACACTTAGAAAGTGAGTAATGTTGGGATTGAAAGTAACCATGGATGTAAGTGTTTGAATGGAGGTGAGGGAAGATGAAAAGAAAATACTTGACATGGTACAGAAGTTGCTCTGATACCATGATAAAGAAAAAGGAGAAGAACACTTATTTATGCAATGACAAGATACCACTAGTTATGGCTCTTAGTTGTATATATATATATATATATATATATATATATATATATATATATATATATATATATTATATATATATATATATATAGTGAGCTGATCCCCTAAGAACGGTTCTCACGAATTCATGTGAGAACTTTCACGTGAGCCGTCAGATCTGATAGAGATCTAGTTTTTTTGATTTGATCTATCAGATCCGACGACCCACGTGAAAGTTCTCACAGAAATCCGTGAGAACCGTTCTTAGAGGATCAGCTCCCTATATATATATATATATATATATATATATACACACACACACACACACACACACATATTGATTACATGTTTACAATGATTTAGGAGAAACAATAGGAAATATTGATTGAGAGAGAGAATTAGAAACACATAGAGCATGAGTCCCCTGTGTTCCTATAATCATGGAGAGATTTTAGGATCTGGCGATTTCATGAGGATTTTCTTTCACATGAATCACATATTTCACATGAGTCAAGCGTTGTTATTGAAATCTCTAACACCTCCCGCCCCCTCCCTGGTCTTCCCCCCTCGCGATCTCCCCCAAGCCCCCCAGCTGTTCGGTCAGATCTGACTGAACAGACTATGGTCCATTCAAGAGTCTACTGGCCGGAATCCGACAGAACATCCTGGGGAGGGGGATCGTCGGCGATAGGGGAGGGGGAGGGGGGAGGCCAAGAGGGTGGGGGAGGCCGGGAAGGGAGGGGGTTCATCGGTGACGGGGGAGGCCTGGGGAGGAGGTGGTCGTAGGCGAGGGGGGAGGCTTGAGGTCGCCAGCATGGGAGGAGAAAAAGAGGAGAAGAAGAAGTGGGGGTTTTTTGGCCCTTTTTTATTTTGAGTGCGGTGCCTTTATCAAATAATGGGGTGCCTTCGTCATTTTTTGGGTGGAAATACTCTCCCAAAATAGACTGATAGATTTATTTAGTCCAGGCACAATGTCATTCAAAAATAGAAGAATTTCTTTTGGTTCTCTGTCTACAATTTTGCTATAGATGAGATAAAAATTGTATTGGGAGCTTCATACTATGAGAAAAATATAATGTCATATAAGAGAACTTTGTCATATGACACATTAAAACTCCAATCTCTCTATCATCTTTTTACGATCCGACTGTATATTATGAATTCTAAGACGTACAAATATAAAAAATCACGTGATTTGAATTTCATTTACTCATGTATAAAATAGTTGATACAATGGAGCAAATAGAATAACTAGATCAATAAAAAAGATGAACTCCAATTCACATGATTTTATATATGTGTGTGTGTGACATTAAAATTATGATGTGCGATTATATCGTAAAAAATATAAAAAAATTAGAGTTTTAATGCGATGTCTAATAGAATTCTCTTAAATATATATAAGATGATTATTTTGAGGCGATATTAGATATTTAGAACCTTTATTTTGAAATTTTAATGAGAATCAATACTTTGTATAATTTTATGTTGTGTTTACTGCTCTGAAGTAAGTTTTGACAAGCTTAGCGATCAGACTTGTTCTAGTACACATATTGCACATTTGCACCTGACTGAAAATAAATTTTTCCTCTTATGCTCAGCATATTAGAGACATGCCCACAGTTTGACAGAACAAAAACAATGAACACACACATTTCAAAATAGAGAGATATTTGCGTCAGTGTTCATCCTAGGCAGCGGTCACCATATCAGCACTATCCTTCTGTAGACTATGATATCTGGGACAAGTAGGTATGGCGAAGGGCGAGCCGTTCTTTCTTCACTTGTGATCTCCTAACAAACAAGAGCGAGAAGTTTGGTGGGTTTAGATACCCGGGTCTGCTAGAAATAGAGTAGATGGTGGCTTTGTGTGGAGAGGTTAACATGGATCACCGTGACAAAAAAAGGAGACACATGTAGAAGATGGTGCTAAATGAACCTACTCGGCAGATGATCTAGCCCTTTGGCGGCGCATTCGAGCTCCCCTTGAAAGGTTCTCTCCTGACCCCTTGTTCATGCTCCTCCTCTTCAACTCATCTACCTGGTACTGCCACCGGCTCTTCCATTGGGACCTCTCCTCCAGTTCCTAATCAAACCAAGAGTCAGCACACCAGATGATTGAACTAAAGGGATGAAATAAAGATCTAAGAAACAATGAAATGGTGAACTGTGGGTTGTGACAACTTTACAGATAAATAGGATATATCCGATGAGACAGCAGAAAATTTTCAAACAAGACAGGTAGGAGGTTGATCAAAACTGGTCGGCATACCCTTGGAATGGATTTGTGTCTACAAACTCCATATAATTTATCAGTGGAAAGTCGAGGAAGGAGCACAACTATATTCAGCTCATAATCAGACTTTGAGTAAAGAAGGCGGCATTACACACAGTCAACAAGATGAATCCAATACATGTTTGCGCATAAGAAACCTTGAAAATGTCCAGACTCTCAATAAAGCAAAATTCTCAATTTATTCTAGAAGAATCGGAGATCAATTCAGTGAATCTGATGAAGCTTGAGACTAAATCAAAACAGTCTGATGAATGATACTAAGATGGGAAAGATCATAGCAATACTTGATGAACTAACAAAACAACAAAGATCCATGTGCAATTGCCCAAATCTCACCGGGTTACCCGCAACTCAAACTAAAACGCAAACATCTCAAACACAAATAAATGACAACTGGAAAAGCCCAAAACCCTTTCAAACTCGATCAGAAAAACTAAGCAAGCAAATAGTACAAGTGTTGTAAAAGCTCCTAGAGACTCCATAATTATTTCAGATGTCACAAGTAAGAATTTTCATTTCACTATGTCATAACCAAAAGGAATGAACTTCTGTATTTCTAAGAAACTCAGGAAATCCTTGAATCCAAGTATCCGACAAGGATGCATGAACACTGTATTTCTAATGAAAAAGGGGAGGGAAAAAAAAAAAAGAATGAAACGAAAATCAGTGACTTCTGATAAAGTTCAGATCAACTGTAATGTATATAGAGGTTGATAACCGAAACAAATAAACAAACATATTATTTAGGAAACCCATCAAACATAACGAAACCCCACACACGCACAAAAAACACCTAATCCAGTCCTAAATGTGAATAAGCTCAAAGTCCTTGTAACTCAACTCACAGAACTCAGAATAGGTACCACTTAAAATCATGAACACAATCGAATGCAAGCACCAAAAAGGTGACATCCACATATTAACCATCTCAACCTACTGATTAAATCAAGCCTGAAATTACCCACAAAGCCAAGTTGATAATCTCTTCAGGAGAAATATCAAAAGAACCAAAACTCACATCAGTAGCACATATAATTCAGTTAATCGAGTGCAATCTCAAATCTAAAGAAACCTCAAGTTCATCATTAAGAAGTTAAAATGTTTCAAAATTCTCAGCAAGCACAAGATTCAGATAAAGGAGTGCAACTTCAGAACAGACCCAGATCACAACAGATATAATTATGCATAAATAATTGCTAAAATTGATAGATAGACCTCACCTCATCAAATCTCCTCCTTGTTGAGAAGGCAAGATGCAATCCTCGAGCAAATCCCCGTCATAAATGGCTCTCAGCCTGGGATCAGAGAGGGTCTCGTACGCCTCCTGCACCTCAGTGAACCTCCTTGTGTGCTCCTCAGTTCGATCGGGAGGTGAGACATCAGGGTGGTACTTTCTCGCCAACTGCTTGTACGCCTTCTTAATCTCATCGAAGCTCCCTTCTTCCGATATCCCAAGAAGCTCATAAAAAGCTGCTTCCACTATTCTCTCCAATGAACCCACCTTCTTCCACTGCAGCCCTCGCTCTGAAAGAAGACGAGCAGCGAACCTTGAGGAATTTCAAGGTGAAGGGCTTCTTCTTCTTCTTCTTCTTCTTCTTCTTCATTGAAGGAGTGGGTGGTTGTTTTGGGGGTGGTTAAAAGGGGGTGTTCGTGGGATTGGGAATTACTCCACAGCTCATCTTTTCTCTGGGTTTGAGGAGATGGGGTCTGAGTTTTCTCTACGAATTTTAGGAAACATGGGATTTTAGTTGCTGGGATCTCTCAATACATGTTTGTGTTTTTTGAGAGAGAGATGAGATTTTGAGGCAAACAAAAACGGGGGAACGTGGATGAGTCCTCCCTCCATCTCTCAGAGGGAAACTGAAATATTGATGGGTCAAGGGGATTGGCTCTTAATTTGTCCGTTGGAATTTGTCAAATGAATTCGTCACGACCAACCAGATGAATTGAATTATCAGTACCCGAATTCGCTGAGATAGGTTGCACCCGTCTCATAATTTTTTATTATTTTTTAAAAATTTAAATTTTTCATTAATTATTAAAATTAACGTTAGGATTTTTTTAAAATTTAAAGTTACAAAGAAAATTCAGAAAAAATATAAAATAAAGATGAAAAAATTTAAAAATTTGTCAACAATTATTAAAATTGAAATATACAAAATTACAAATTTTTTTTTGCAAGGAAGTCATTTTATTAATATCAAAAACTCAATATACAAATTACACAAAAACTATTATCATTTTCAATGCTTATCTCTCAGCATCAAAGGAAGAGGAGATGATTCTAATCAGCACTCCACTTTGAACTTGACAGAACAATATTGAACCAGATAGCAAGCTGTTCATCTCATACACTGTACATAAAAATCTACCCTGGTGATTCTCTACTCTTCATCATCGTTATGTTCAAATTTTTCGTGTAGAATGACTTTTCCTTGTGTGCGTCTTTCTGCGTCGAATCAGTCCTTTAAACAAATAGCTATCTCCAAATACTTCGGCATCAGCCTGCTCCTCCGGGGCGTCAAAACTCTACTACCTGCAAAAAATGGGTTCTTAGATGCTACTGCAGAAGCCGGAGGTGTTAATATATCTCGAGTCATGGTGGAAAGAACAAGAAATTATTTTCTCTGTTTTTTTCATCTTGACAAAATATCAAACACACAGTTCATCATCACTTTCATTTATTTCAGTATGCATTGTGTTCAAATATAAGTTAAGTTCATCGAATGAATCTGCTCCGAAAAAGTGTTTTCTTTCTAGTATTAGAGGACAATAGATTTTTAAAATTAGAAAATCTTTTACTAGAATAGTAGAAGATGCCTGTGGTGGTGTTGGTGTCCTAACCTCAGAAAAAGAGTACAATAAGTACATTTCTTCTAGAAGATTTCTAATTTTTAAAAGTAATTTATCTACATCTTGTTTATAATTTAAACATGAGATAAAATTGGTCAATAAAATTTTTAGATTATCTATTTTAATTCTAAGATCTATGATTGCAGCTAAGTAAAATAAAAAAGACAGTTTCAAAATTTTTTAAAATTTTTGTTCCATCCTATGTACAACCTCTTCAAGATTATTAACATTTCTATATGCTGCAAACACTCGAGCAATCTCATTAAGATTATAAAAAAAACTATGTTACATATGGGATAATATGTATCAGAAAGTGCTTTTGTGGAATTGTAAATTTTTTTTTCTAAAAAAGTACAAAAAAATTCATACAACTTTTAATCTGCGTCGCTAATATAAAAAGATGAACATTCATTTACTTTAAAAAACTAAATTGCTTGTTTATAGGGAAGGCAATCCTTAATCATATAGTAGATTGAAATCCAACGAGTTTTCACATTTACTTTGAATAGTTTTCCTTCGCTCCACATTGTCAACAATAAGATTTAAAAGATTGCTCCTAAGACCACTGTGTTTTATATGTAAAATAATTTCTTTAATTTTATAAATATATTTGTTTAAGCTTTTTAGATTATCTTGTATACATAAATTTAATATATCGTAAACACAACTAACTGAAAAAGTAACATTTAAAATCAGATCCAATATTATTTTCAATTGTCATATTGAAATAGTATTTTTACTAACATTATCAAAAAAATAGAAAATATTTTATTTTTAATACTATAATTTCTACAAGTAAGAAAAATTGATTTGCTACATTTGTAGCAAAATATTTCTCAGAAAACTTAAAAAATAATAAAATACATTTTTGTAAAACCAAGTTATCATCAATAAAGTGAGCAGTAACACATAAATAATGAATAAGATTAAGAGTTTCCCATATATCAGAAGTTAATGAATTTTTTCTAGTATCATTAGTAAAAAAAGCCTTCAAAATATTTTTCTATCCACAAAACAATCTTCAATTTTTTTAGTTATATTTTGCTTACTAATTCTCTTATAGTCAGGAGTAAAATCAGAGTTAAGATAATCAACTAGTGCATCTGATTCAGTAAAAGAAAATGAAAGTTCTGATCAAATAATAAATTCAGCTAACTTAAGTTTGTTTACTTCAGACTTATATCTTCAATTGAAGAATATACCCGAATCTGCTAATATTTGTACTTGTGATGATAAACGGTTATATTTAGCATGCTTCTTGTCATAGTGTTTAGCAAGAACACGTGTATCATATTCTTCTTTATGATCAAAAAGTAGATGACACTAGTTACATTATGTCTTTTCTTCTGCCATCAATGGTCTTTTCTGAAATAGTTTCACACTTTAAAAGTTTTGACTCTTCCATTAGTGGTTGTACTAGTTGGTTCTTGTATTTCTGAAACTATAGTATCATACAGTGCTGATTGTGTATTATGTTGTTCTTGTGTTTCAGTAAAAATAGAGTCAAAGATTGTATGTGTATTAGTGATATTGACATTAAAAGTTGAGAATATAAAAAATAATGAAGATGTAAGTAAATAGAATATCGACCTGTCCCACTGTCACTGGCATATGCAGCATATGAGTAGGATGCAAAACCATTGTAGTTAATCGCATAGATTGAGGATTTGGGATAGAGAACAAACCCGGATATGGTGGATAGTCGATATATGATGACGATGAGTTACCACCGACCTCGTTGTAAAGTGTGGAAGAGAAGAAATTGTGTGTTGATGAAGAGCTATCTCTGACTTCGAATGAGCTACCGCCGATGCTCCAGTTGTGCTCCATTAGATTGTATTAGAGTTTGCTAGTGATTTATAAGAGAATGGATTGATTTATAACAGAAGAGAGGAGAATAGGGTTGAGAGTTGAAAGTGAACGAGGGAGATACCAAGAGAGGTGAAGGGGTTTTATTAAGGTTTGAGGGAGTTCGGATGCACAATGGCTTAAAAAAAAGCCGTTGTGGGTTTAAAAAATAAAAAAACAACATAGGGGTCATTCTATGATTTTCACCTCTCATAGACAAATTAAATAGGGGTTTTAAAAAAAAAAGAGGGGTCGGGGTAAATTTATCTTATCCCGATTTGTCCCGTGATTTGTCTTGTATTTCTTCATGGGACGAATCAGACCCGTCTCGTAGATACGAGACGAGTGAACCCTTATTGACCCGTATGTAATATGGATCGAATACGAGTTGACCCGTATTCGTACTGTGTGACTCATACGAGTCGCACAATACGACTCGGGGCGGGTCAAATCGGGCCGACCCGCCCCGACAGCCAACCCTAGTTGGAACACAATCCCCTCTCTGTGTCTCTGAGTCTGAGCTAGTTGTTGTTGGTCGTTGTGAAAATTCCCAACTCTTTTAAAGCACTTCCACCACACTCATTTTTGTCTGAGCAATAAGTGAGTTTCACACAAATTCTTACAGAAATAATCTCATCAGTAACGAGTCTCACACTGTCTGATTACAAGTTCAGTTACGAGGAGCCCAATCTCAAGCTCGGACAAATTGATTTTTGATTAAAAAAATAATAAACCTAGGCGCTACGGTGGAAGCGAGGAAGTGGTCTTAGGGCTTGAAGTAGCTCGTCACCTCTTCGTGCGATCTTTATGGAGTTGGAGTTTTCTTTTTTCTCAATCTAGCCGCCACTTGCTCTCTTGGTCTTGTTGTTTTTTTACTTCTCTGTGGGGCTTTCTTATGATTTAATATCAATTGTCATCCTTGTCACAATATAATTTGAATATATTTCAATTTAGTCCTTAGAAATTGTTAAATTACTTTTCTTCTCTTTTATAGTCATGAATGTTTTTCGCTTAGGGTCCATTTAATTGTCGTAATTGATCGTAATTCGTAAGTCGTAATTGGTAAAATCTTTTACAGCTGTAAATGAGCTATTGCATGTACGTTTTACGATGTTTGATTGGTAATATAAAGTTGTAAATAGAAAAATGTATTGTGTTTTACGGTGTTTGGTTGTTGTAATGTGTAAATCGTAAGTAGAAAAATTGATCACAAAATTAACTATTTAGTGATTTAAAATTTTAAATATTACAAATAAATATTAAAAATACTAAATATTAAAAAATTAATATTAATATAAAAAATAATACATTGCATAATCACAAAATTAACTGTAAGTAGGTTATATGTGAGTAGTAATTGAGTTGCAAGTGAGTGACAGTTGAGTCGCGTACGTTTTTTACGAATTACGGTCCAAACAAACACCGTATTTGTAATTGGACTGTAAGTCATTTACGAATTACGCCATTTTACGACCTTTTACGCGAAATAAACATTCCCTAAGTCTGTTTATCCAGGAAACGACGAAACGAGCTACAAAATACTATCACAGTAGATTGTAATTTTGTTGAATATTAATATTTATAAAAATTCGGTGATCAAAACATTCAGGGCAATTTTTTAAAAAGTTCACTTTTAAAATTAATTTCAAAAAAAGACCTCTCCAGAATTTAATTACTAAAATCGATCTCTGATAGGCCAAGACAGCGCGACTAGGAGATGAGCGGTTTCACCTCACTTGTGTGACCCTGAGACGCGGGGTTGTTATTTTTTGGTCTGAGTTTGACGAACCCGGACGCAAAATTATAACAATTCTAGGTCTGGGTTCATCAAACTTGAATCTAAAATTTAACAAATTTACTTCCGAGTTGAGTGAACCCGGACGTAAAACTGTAGCAAGATGGAAATAATTTTTATTTAATTATTTAATATTAATATTAAAATTAGTTAATAGAAACGCTTATTGTCTGATGGTTAGGATAGTTATCTTCTAAGCAATAGATCCAAGTTTGACTCCCGACAAATGCATTTTTATTTTATTAATTTTTTAATTCAGAAAAGACAATCTAATTTTGAAAAACTAAAAGACAAAAAATAATAAACAAAAACAATTCCAAATCAACAAACTACGTTGGGGCGAACCACCTCTGTCCACTGTGCTGCTGGCGCTTTGATGTTAAAATGCTTAATATTAAAATTTTAAAATTAGAATAAAAATTAAGTCAAACAGGACTTAAAATTGGAACAACTTCACGTTCGAATTCGTGAAACACAGATAACCCAAAGGGGCCCAGTGCTATGTAGGCGAGGCGAAAACTCTCAGCGCCTACGTGACCTGCTAGAGGTCGATTTTGATAATTAAATTCTGAACATGTCTTTGCTTAGAATTAAATTTCAAATGAGGATTTTTTTTCCTTCAAAATATTGCACATACATATAAGTTTACATAGATATAACATTCTTTATTCCTTTTCTAGAACTAAACAATTCTAATACGATTCACAAAGTATCTAATTTTTTGACATTTTCATTATTTATGTTGTCTTTTTAACTATATTATCTTAGCAAAAAACCATGTTGTTTTTACTGAAATCCAATAATAAACACAAATGTCTTCTTCATTTTCCCTATTTTGTTTTCCCAACTACTACAGCATCACATACTGATTAATTATTAGAAGAAAACATCCATTTAGGATTGACTGAGGACCATCTATTTAATTAAGGTAGGTATCATTTTAATCATCTAATTAAATTGCTCACATTGAATTTCTAGAGGGGGTCCAAAGCCACTACCTTCTTTCTTTTGGAAATAAAGGCTGAATCCTCATCACTCTGTCTCAAGTTTCTGTTGATTTTCTCTCTAAAAACAGAGTGTATTCAGGAATACTAGGTCCATGTTGTGTTGCGTTTAGGTTCAAAAGAACAAATTAGGTGTGGGTTTACGTCGTATAAACACGGCTAATTTCATATCTTTTTCTTCAGGACTTCTTACATTATAAAAGTTTCTCCGAGATGTTCCGTTAAGATCATGAAATCCCTATGTAAGAGAAGCTTGTTTGTTTTTATGATCTCATTATGGAGGGAAGATTTTCCATTTTTCCTTGCTTTCGTTTTGCTTGACTTTGTATTGAGGCTTATAATCTAACCGAGTAACTTAGTAAAATACATGCTAGTGTTTTTCTCCAAAAATTTAATCATATAGTCTTAAATTTGTTGATTGTTAAGTAGTAGATCACCTACCTCTCTATTTCCTGGGCGAGATAGACTTGTGTATTCCGGAAGTATTCGAACCGAATCCTTCACATTCAACTACCAATCTCCGACATTCAAATATAAGACCCATTCCGTTGAAGTTGATCTAGTAACTAAAAAATCAAAAATCAAGTATTTTGAATACTTTTTGCCCATCCATTAAACGGCGAAAATGAACGGCCGAAAGTAGTAAGTTGATTAGATCTCTATCTTTAGGCATACAAATTCTCGATCCGGCCATTTGACTATAATTTAAACATTTAAAAATTCCTACAAACCAATTTTTATTAGGTTTCAAATGTTCTACACCGTTAAACTAAGCAGCTCACTATTTTCTCTTATTTGATGCATTGACTTGATTTTTAATTTATAAATATTTGAAATAATATAGATCAACTTTCACAGAATGAATCTTGTATTTGAATAATGTATGATTGTATTTGAGCGAAAAAGATTCTATCTCGAATCCTTCCGAAACTGCGCAAGTCTCTCTCTTGGCCCCCTCCACATAACATTCAATGTTTAAGTCTAATAATGTATCTATATGACTTTATTGTCTCATATAGATTATCATATGGAAATGGGTTCTAATCAATTAGCTCTTTGCTTTATCGCGTACCTTAACGTTCACTTTTAGTATTTAAATTTATTATCTTTCTTCTTCTCTCGACCTTCTTTTTCTTTTCTTTTTTTAATTTAGGAGAATTTGGAAATAGGCTACATCCCTTGCTCCAAAAAAAAAAAAGAGAGAGAGAAAAAAAGAAAAAGAAAAGAAAAAGAAAACGGAGAGAAAAAGAGAGACGGATATTAGTTCAATAACTGGTCGTAAAACTTCGTCAAATTTTTATAAAACATTACAGTCACAGTTGATTCTATGTTGATGGGATAAGGCACGCATGGATGATGACCATGATGAATATAAGTTATTTAATTTAATTTTTAAAAAAAAAAAATAATAATTCTTAACCAAATGGTTGAACCCAAAAGCAGAATCTGATTTCTAGATAATTAAGAAGCAACCTAGTCATCGATTAGGACACCTAACCGAACTCACACACACAACTTATGAATCATTTTAAAAAAAAAAAAATGAACAAATGTGAAGTACTCCCATTACAAAATCATTATTTCTTCTATTTTTTTCCTCTGTTCTTCACATGTAAACTCTCAAGAGAAGAGGCGAGACAAGGCAGAGGAGAAGATAGGTCAATGGAAGTGGCGAACAGGATGAGCCCCCATGGCCAATTTGAATCTAGAAAGGACATGAAAGTATGCAACAGCTGATAACAGGCACAAATAAAATATTTTCAAGTGCATCTCCAAGTGAATAGGAACCGTTTGCTTCCTAGATATTTCACAGGTACTGTTTTCCTACTATGTTTTTCTAAATATGCCAAAGTGTTTTTCTAACTTGAGTCAACAGCTATCACTTGGCGATGCAAGGGGCATCCCCATCAGGTTCCTCAATTACAAAGAAACTACATCAAACCCAAAATAACTACATGAATATATTACTTGTAAACATGTAATGAAGAAGGTAATTCACCGGAGAGAAGCGATGATCAATGAAGCTGATAACTTGAAGATCATGAATCACACAAAACATGACCCCCACCACATACCCAGCAAGACAATAAAGCAATACAAACAGAAACGGGAAAAAACTGGATCCGAAACCGCTAGAGTTGCGCATTGCAAATTCTAACGAAAACAATGTCCATTTCCAAAACTAACAAAACCCCATTCCACTACGCTTCTCACTAAATGTATAAAAATAACATACTCTTTTAGCGCAAGCTAATTTTGTTCCAGTTCGGATAAATGACGCCCTTCTCCAGATCCTCCCCATTGACAGCAACATTATACTTGACAAAGAGCAAAGGTTAACAGAAAAGGAATGAAAAGACAAAATTCGAGACTGAAACAAGGCGGAGGCACAATCTGGCGCGAGAATTGTAAATGTCTCTGCTGTATGGCCTTCTTATCCAAGAATCCCCCCAGGAGGTCCTATACTTAAAAAGAGTAAAAAAAAAGAAAAGGGAGAAGGAAAAAAAAATAAAAAGAAAGACAACAAAGACTTGTTGAGACAATCTTTGTTTAATTCATTTCAAAAGAAACATGGTGAAACAAATAGATGATTCCAGACAGAACAGCGATCAGTCTCAAGCTAAACATCACCGGAACATCAGAATCATGTAAGAATTATGCTGAAGCCACATGCAGGAGTTCATACTGGATCATGTTTGGTCCTGGGGAAGTTCAATACTTGCGGCAATGAAGTCTTACAATGTTGCAGGTCTTTAGGAAAGTAATCAGATCAAAAGAAACACAGCAAATCCCATGGTTCTAGCTAGTGAATACTATAAAAACAATAAGCTAAATATGTAACAAAAAATATTTGGTTTGCTAGCCGAATTTGCTCAATTGGCACATAATAATAAACTCAATATGTTACCGGCTGCAATCAAAAAATACCTATGAATTAAAGGAGGTCACTATCAATCTGGTTGGGCTGGGCATGGTGAGCCAGCATGAGCTCAAAGTTCCACCAGTTCCTGTCACTTGCAGCTTCCCTAGCCAAATGACAACTAAAAGGACAGAGAAAGAAAGGGAAAGCCGGTAGATGACAAAAAGGACCAAGGCTCCATAGTTATGAACTCAGAATTGCAAAAAGATATGGAAAGCACCAAGAGAGAAGCTTTTTCATTTGAGAGGAAAGCTCCATATTCGTAAGGAAAATGATCTGGTAAACCTATGCCTGCTAGTCTGCATACCTTCCTGCATTAGAGAAGATCGCTGTGAACTCACTCCAAGGATGCCGCAGCAGCTACTTACTTCAGACACCTGCACACATTTTTCATATTACAATGACCATCACACTAGAAAGCTATTTTGCAGTAGAGGAAACACCTAACAACGGATGCAAACAAAGCCATTCTATTATCAGCCAACACCAACAATGTTGGAAGTATAATGAGAAAAGAAGACTAATCGAATGAATTAACACCACTTATCCTGGAATCCCTGCACCAAGAGAAACGGCTTCTCCTCCGTGTCGGATATGAATGCTCTAGATGACCAACAATCTTAACATGCTGATCAATCACTTTGGGCTCCCAAACATGTGATCCTGTTACCCACATAAAACAGGGGGAAAAAAGGAAAAAAAAGAGGGAAAAAAAAAAAAGAAAAAAGAAAAAGCAAAGGAGAAGAATCGAAATTACCATCCATACAAATGCCAGCACACTTACATAAAACAGTAAATGAAACCCTACAGATGTATAAAAAAGGAAAATAAAAATAATACGCGCAACTTTGCAAAGTGATGCACCTCATCAAAGGGAATGCCCCCACTGTCCCCAGAAATTCAATCAATTTAGTTAACAGCATAGTCCCTGCATTTGTCAGAAACTTAATCACCAGTCCCAATAGACCAGACAACATTATGGCTTCAGGTAGCCATTTAGACAGTGAAAATGAAATATTTGAAAAATGGGCTACATAAATAACTGAAATTCACCTAAATATCCAATTAAAAAGTCTCACTACCTAATATAGGGATATAACATGAACACTTTCGTTAGCTAGTTCATTACAGTCATCCAACAATATAAATCTATAATTGGAGAGGGTTCACAACCCTTGAGAAACCCATACTCCAAGAGAGGTCTTTCTAGACCAGCAGGGGCAAATATGTGTAGCTTTCACTACTAAATAACAATGCATCAATGCCAACTTACCAGAAAAATCATTAAGAGAACAAGTTATTCAAATTATATAAAGCAAACTGATCAATTTGCAACACTCAGGGACTGTGAGATAGAATTAGATGTACTGTCAAGAGCCCGTGATGCCAGCTCAAGTTCCACTCATGAAAACCACATCTTCATTTCCTGCAAATAGAACTCTTAGATCAGCAACAAACCTAATTAATTAATAATATGTTGGCAGCAGTTGGAGCCCTGGGATCCAAGTCATATGCCGAAATTGAACTTCTTAAAAAACATCTGGATGGAGAATGTTCAACCAAGTTACTCCCTACTCAAGCATCCACCTACATCATCACCAAAATCTGTATCATCAAAGCAGGAGAAGGTCTTCAGTTCACCCTCCAGCTTGGAAGGGTCCTGCCTCCTTTCGACCTCCATATTAAGATTCACAGCATCCACTTTTGGAACCTGATCCGTCAGGCCTGCAAAATTAGCATGCAAATTTTACATCGTTTTAGTTCACTCATGGTAAAGACAATTTTGCTCCATGATGGACTCCATTCTGGAGTTTCCCTCACCATTTGGCATTGGATGCTTCTCCTGTATGCATATGGTATTCTCAACCTCTCTTTCATGTACTCCAAGTTCCCCATCAGTGTTTAAGTCCTTTGTCTTTTCCTGCAACAGATATTCTGGAGTCAACTGTGAGCAATAAGCACTAGTTTCTTTTTTCTGCACTCCTGATTCATAGCCAATGCGATAGTACTCCCCATCAACATATTTTGTTGGTACCAAATCGTGATCACTGTCTGCTGAAGTGTTATTGATTTCATGATTATTATGATTAAGTTTACTGATCTCGTTTTTCAACATTCCTTCCTTTGTCAGATCTCCTGGACTCAGACTACTAGCATCGAAAGCTGAGGAATATGAACTAATTTCGACCTTCATTGATTTCTCAAATTGATATTCAGAACCCTCCATATCATCGATTGTGTCTACTGTTTTCTGGGGCCTGTTGATGCCAAAGTTCGTTGAACCTTGATCACATTTAGCCATTTCAGCAATTCCTTCAGGTAGACCATCACTATCAGGATCTGCCGCATCTTGACCGATGTGAGTTTTATGATTAACTAATTTGTAGCTTTCCAGATTTTCCGTCTCAATTTTTGATGCCTCAAGTTCACCACGAACATCTGTGCTCATAGTAGATATTCCATGATCTTGTGGCATTAGACTTCTCTTGCGACCACCCTCAAGATCTAGTTCAATGGGCAAACAATCAATTTTCTCAGACTCACCCTTTGTGGGATCACCCCTTCTACATTCTCCAGAGCCTTTTGAATCTCTCCGAACTTCATCCTCAGGTGAATAAAACATTGACTTATCAGTTTTCAGTTTTGAAGAAATGACTGTCCTGTCCTTTCCTTTATCTGAAGACCCAGATTCCTTGACTATGGTATCAACCCGCTGACAATTTTTGTAGTCTTCTTTTGACTTCTCTTGTCTGCGAAGACTCCTGGAATCCCTAGAAGATTTTTCTTCCGCATGACTTGAACTCCGGTGGGATCTTGAACTTGAATGATGAGAGGACCTCCTATCACCTCTAGAGCGAGAAGATTCACCAATTAAAGAGCTTCTTTCCTTCGTAACAGATTCAGTTCTTTCATCTTTTTTATAACCTGAGCTTGACCTATCATGCCTTCTGGATTCTCTATTTTCACCATGGATATCATCATCATCGCCATCATCATCACCACTATTATGGTAACCTCTATTATGCACAAACCCTTTCTCTTCAACAGTCTCCAAGTCTTCCTTGGTACCATTTTGATTCTTAACAACAGAATCAGATTTCTCATCATTTTGCACATCAAGTTTTGACTTCTTATGATGATTACTACCTTCCTCATGCTTCAAGCTTCCTTCCTGAGGTATGAAGCTCCTCTTATGACTGACTGCAGACAAGTCCATGGTCCTATCATCTGTGGCTTCCCTTGAATTTTTTGCATCATTACCTGCATTCCTTCTATCTGATTTCCTGGATTCATGCTTTGACTTTTCAGAAACTTTTACATCTTCTTTACTACTAGAATGGTGCTTCCTTTCAGCTGAGGACTTCTCAGAAACTTTCACATCTTCATTACTACTAGAATGATGCTTCCTATCTGCAGATGACTTCTCAGAATCTTTTATATGTTCTTTACTACTAGAATGGAGCTTCCTCTCTGCAGATCGAGACCTGGAGTGTCTACTGCAATGGGAAGCAGCAGTCCTGTGGTCACGTGTTGAAGAAGATCTGCTTCCTTTATGATGCCTTGGCAACCTTGAATCCACTCGAGATGACCTCCTTGTTCGGGGGCTCAAGCTCTCTCTGGGATGCTTTGGCGATATGGATCCAGCTCGTGTTGGTTTCCTTGAGCGAGGACTTGCACTTCGACTCTTGTTCCTTCTTGAACTAGACGAGTAATAATCATGAGATCTTTCGCTCTCTCGCCTTCTGACTCTGCTATAACTATCCCTCTCATCTCTGTAAGATCTTTTTTCAGTGCCACAACTGGAATGGTGATATCTTATTGGTGATCGTGACCTTCGATCTCTGGAGAATCTAATTGATGGAGAAATAGAACGAGACCTCCTGCTTCTCCGATACTTAATAGGCGATCTTGATCTAGATTTATGGCGAGAAGGAGATGACGACCTTCCAAAAACAAAGATAACATTAGGTATAATTCTATTTATGGGAAACACAAAAAGTAATAACAAGACAGACCAAGCAATCAAGAGTTTAAATTGAAACACAATAAACAAAGCAATGGGGTTTCACTGTTTCTGTTTCTGAGCAAGCATGGGTATGCTTCTGATTCTTAGGCAAGTGAGAGCAATTCACTCCATGGCAAGCACATTCAAAGACTAAATAGAATATAAAATACAATACCTAGATTTCCGGTTGGTATCCTTTGTGTCCTTATCATCGCTTATTAAGCCGTCTGCTTTCAACTTCTTGCTTATTTCAGCAGCTCTAGCTGCTGCCATCTCTGTTGCAGACTTCATTGTCGCTGCTCGAAAAGCAGCCTGCTGGGAGGCCATTGTTTGTTGCATGAGCAAAGCTTGTTGAAACTGCATTTGTTGCAGAGCAACTGCTTGCTGCAGTGCCAATGGCAAGAGTTGTTGGTCACAGCGGTCTTGGATGGAAGAGATTTTGCCATCTCAACATTTAGTGGTCGGCCCCCAACATCGATGTTGTTCAAGGCCAGGGCTGCAGTAGCTTCTTCTGACTTCGAGTATTCTATATAAGCAAAGTGCTTCGAATCTGTGATGGTACAATGAACGACAGTACCACAGTAAGCAAAAAGTTGTTTAAGGTGATCCGCGGTAAGAAGTGGGCTCAGATTGCTAACTTGCAGCATTCTTTTCAAGGCACCAGCCTTCCCAGCCTTGTCTGGAGAGCCTGATCATGAAAAATCCAAATCAGCATGTTACTAACATTTTGAAGTTAATTCTGCATGACTAACGCAAAAATTGAAGTACAAAAGAGGTAGAAGATAGAAACTGGAAAGACAAAATGCAGTACAAAAACACAATTAGAATTGAGATTCAGTACCATATGTATACTTTTTCAGTTCATTGACAAGACAAACTAGCAATGCCACGAAAATTGGCAACAACATCAATAGAATTTTTCTACAAACCATCGTTTGACATCTCGTTTTATAAGTTATATTAATCGATAAGAACACGAAAGTTACAATCTTCAAGTTCCTCTTCATACCCGCAAATAAATTCTTTTGTAATATTTCGATAGTTACATTCAATTTATGCCTCTCTCCATACTATTCAACTCACTTAAAAGACTCATCTTTATTTGATGCATACATAAGGCACCAAATTATACTCCATGTTCTACAATTTAGATCCTTGGAGTGATGATAACTTGCATTTTTCATTCTCATATATACTAGTTGTTCTGGATGTTGAAGCACGTGCACTGCAAGAAGCAGTTCATCCTTGGTACTGACCCCAATGCCTCTCAAAGATATGGGAAGTAGGAAGAGAAGACGTGAAAATCATGTACGGACTAGTGCCTAATGTCTCGCAAAGTAAGCTAGTGTCGATGATAGTTACCAGCACATACAGAATGATTCAACTTAGAGCAGGAATTGGGCCGACCATGGCCGCGCGCGCGCACACGCACGCGCGCGCGCGCACACGCACGCGCGCACACACACACACACACACACCCCGTATCCATTTCGCCATATTGGTGTGGATTATTTTACTATGTTCATGACGTTGAAATAGTTTCTTTAAGATATCAAATCCCTTGCAGTCTCACATTGGCAGAGAACTATAGTATCTCTCTATGCTGCAACAAGAATGCAATAAAATACATGTTTGGTTAAATAGTAAGTGTGTTTACTCCTTCACATGATTTATATTCTATCAATAATTTGATGCTTGCTTTTTATGTATTCTCAACTTGGTTAATATTAAAAGTATACATTATGTTAAAATTTATTTATTATTACGTTAGAAGATAGCCCAAAACAAGTCCAATTATAGATGATCGAGTACAGACCATCTATTTCATATGTGGAATCGAGATCACGAACCCAAGCCCAATATGCAAACATGCCGGGGTTGGACTCAAAAAAATGAATTCTATTCAGACGTATATGAGTCCATCCCATTCCCATCATATAGACACGATTCTCGAAGAAGGATATCAGGTTCTTTGACAATTCGTCAGAAACACTTCCCTTATCCTTGCACTTGAAGCATGGCCCTGGTATCCCACAAATCCTGCCTCGTTCACGTGTGATTGTCAGAAGGGTACAAGTTTGAGTGGTGGCTTGGGTTGATGGTCACCCAACCTGATCTGACCTCCGAATAACTAAAACCCAAACCAACCTTCAAATATCAAAAACCCCACCCGACCTGACATTAGGTTAGGATCTTGAGCCAAGCTCAAACGATTGTAATGTCGGCAGAGACTGGTCGATATCAGCTCAAACCATCTTGGGCTTCATCTTCGAGTCATTGGTGTGCATTGGGCAGCAATCTCCACGAGGCATTTTGGTCAAACAACTTGAAGAGCTTCTGTATCATATAACTGAAAGCATGATAAAACTAAAATTCCACCGTTACAGGTTCGCCATAGTACACTGACCCGTGTACGATTCTATATATATCAATCCAAAGATTTCAAGCTCAATGACAGAATGAACTCTAAACACAAAACTAATGTTACCTTATATCTGCAAAATAACAAACCAAACATTGTGCACTTATGGAAGAAAACTAATCATATTGTGGACATTATTAGCTACCTAGAAGCAAAAGAGATCTCAACTGAAATAAGAACCACTAGATCCACTAGAAAATGTAAACCTTAGCAACCTTATCAACTCTAGAAAATGGACCCATGTGATGCACACAACTTTCCCTCATGACCAAAAATATTCAACCAAATGTGCTTAACACTAGGCTAAAAAGTTTGATCCTCCCAAAAGAAAAGTAAAATTCAGCTTGTCCTAAGTATTCCATCCTAGCATTAGAGGTACTGCAACATGTTGCAGACAAAACTACCTTTTGTTCATGAATTTTGAAAGCAAATAAGACCTGGGGAAGGTCCACAACAATAACTTAAGTAAATTAAGTTAAGCAATCAACACTACACTACAAGGCATTGAAACATAGAGCACCAAAAGTCATGTTAAGAAGAAATGAACCTGTTGAATCCCCTGCTACAGACTGTGCCTGCGCCTGCATCTGTGCAGCCTGTCTTGCTGCCACGATGGCCTGAGCCGCTGCCATTGCTGCAGCAGACGGTGCCATTGGCTGCTGACTCAGACTCCCCATTGTTGACGACCCTGCCAATGCAGTAATCAACATATTATGTGGCGGGTGACTAAACTTGCAGTCCGTCTTAGCACACCTCCCATTCAAGTACTCCCTGCAAATCTCCCCTAGTGTTGCTCCGGCCATCCCAGGCAGCACAACACCTCCTGAAGCGCCAGGAAGCACCCCGGGAATCATCCCAAGAAGGCCCGGGAAGGCTCCGGATACAGAACCTGAGTAGTTTGGCATGTTGGGCATTGTTTGATTGACCATGTTCGGGTACGGACTGACAGTAGCGGTCAACCCCGTTGTTCCTATCGCAGCTCCAGCGCTGAAGAACACTGGAAATGGGCTGCCCAGGATCGGCCTGCCGTTGCACTCCACATGCACCATGTAATTCCCTCTCTTAGGAACGGCATAGGTCACCGCGTAGGTCCCATCATTCTGATCCTTCACAATGCCCTCTTGATCGGTCCCGCCGACTCCAACCCCAGGTGAGATCTTGACCTTCACGTTGGCCCCACCCGTCGAGATCTTCCGGTCGTCGGAGTCCTTCGTGATAACCGTGAAGGTGGAGGGCGCCCCCGCGGTGCCGCCCGCGATCCCCGCGCCGGCGGCGAGGCACTTGGAGGGGTCAACGGGGCCCGCAGGCCTGGCGGAAAGGCCGGACTCGCGGTCGTCCTCGTCGTTGTCGTCGTCGTCGCTATCGGAGTTACCGGTGGCGGCGTTGTCGGCCTTGGAGTTCTCTAGGGCTTTGAAGGTGGCTTCGAAGGCGGCCTTCGCGGCGGCGTCCTTCTCGGCCTCGCTCTTGATCCGAGCCTCCTCCGCTTGCTTCATCCATATGGGTTTTGCCGCTGTGGCTGCCCGATCCGACATCGATCCTCGATTACAAAACCCTAGAACGAAAGAGAAAGAGAAATTTTTAGAGGGGAAAAGAGTTTGAAAAGGAGAAATCGGGTTGTCTGATGACGAACCTGGGTTAGGGTTTGAACTGTTTGTCGATCGATGCTGGATGTATGAGGGCTCCGAGAGAGCGGATTTACGAGGAGGAGAGGGAAGAGGTGATCTCCAATTTATTTTATTTATTTATTATTTTTAATTTTTTATAATACGACTGGGATGGGGATATTTTTCTTCCCCTAAGCAGATAAGGGGCTTTCTTTTTTCTAAATCTGTTTTCGTTTTGGGCTTCATTGGGCTGGAGTAAGGGGGCCCACAGACCGGACGCGTTGGGCCTCAGTGACGTCTGCCAAAGGCCAACGCAGTTCCCCTCGGACCGCGACAAAAAAACCCACGGTTTCAGTCTCTCAGTGCGTTACTTGATTAAATCAGCAGCACTAAACGCACCTGATTCAGCATCACCCGCACCCATTTCGATGGGTCCCGCCTTCTTTCCAAGAGAAACTCCCAAGTCGGGTGTCTCAGAAACCAGGTCCCGCTAACAAATTTCTAACAGTTCACTGAACTTGAAACTTAAATGGGGGCATTAAATCTTCAGCACATCTCTAAAAAAATTTGTTCTTTCTCCTCAGTTAAACCGTCAACATTGACTTCCTAATTCACTCTCTAATTCTTAGACTTAAAATTGTGGCATTAAAGTTTAATTTTCAGCAAAATCTCTAAAGTTTGTTCTTCTTCATCTCTTTAAAGGCGGCGGTGCGGTGCTTTGAGCGGTGAGCGATGGGGCATCGGCGGAGGGCGAGTGACCCGGTGAACGTGGCGTTGGGGTGGGTCCGGCGGCAGCCAGTGAAGGTGAAGGCGGCGCTAGGGGCGGTGACCGCACTCCTCTGCATACTCACCTTGAAGGTCTTCGTTCGCGACCGGGACCACTTCTTCGTCGCATCAGAAGCAGTGCATGCCGCAGGGATCATTGTGCTCATCTTCAAACTCACCAGCAAAAAGACTTGTTCAGGTAAATTATTATTTTATTTTTCTTAAAATTTAGAGTAGAGTTTAATCAAACTTGATTTATTTGTGTTGTTTTTATTGTATAATGTTAGAAACGGCCTTTTATTTTCTTTTATTAGTTATTTATTTATTTTTGATGTGTGAGCCACTTTAATTATGTTAATTTACTGAGTTATTTTTTGTATCATTTTAATTATGTAAATTGTAACTCACACTAAAGCTCATAGTTAATGGTGGAGCTAGAAATTGTGACTCCCAGATCCCAATTTTTCAAAAAGGAACTTTTATCGTTAAACTTTAATTCAGAATTTACTGAGGCTATTGTTTGAGGCCTTGCCGGAAAAGATCAGGTAAAAGTTGAAAAGAAAGAAAAAACAATATACATTTTTAATAGATAAAAACTACAAAGTAATTAGTCTCGTTACTAGAAATAAATCAAAGATAAACCTTTAGGCTTTTTGTTCGAACTTACTCAATTCTTTGATCTCATTCTTGTTATTCTTCTGCGAAGTAGGAAAACAAGGATTAAGGATTGCAGTAGATGGAAAGGAATAGAGATAGAAAATGGAAGGAAACTATGTGAAAAGAAGATTGTTAGTTAAGGTGGATCATGCAGACACTCTTGGTTTGATCTCTAAAGGGCATAACAAATCTGACCAGGAGTCTGACATTCTGTATGCAAAGCGATTATATGGGCTTTATAAATTCAAGTCAAGGCGTACATTGTTACGACAACTACATTGTTACGACAATGAGTCTTGAATGTGATCATATTTGAACACTTGACCATCTTTTCTTTTAATCCATGTGGGACTAAACCATCTTCCCTCCTGTTATGTTCGTCTCTAACCGCCCAAGTGGATTCGAAACAATAAATCTTAACAATTTTCATCTTGGCTCGAATCCCAATTGCAACTATCTCCACTGTAGGTTGAACCTTGTCGAACCCATTTTTGAATTGCTTGTACGCCAACCTTTACCTTAAACCTCTGGACGCTGGTACCTCGACTTCACCTCGAGCCTACTCACGTCTTCAAGTTTAGTTCCTCATCTTCACCTCGGGCCAATCTTATGCTCTAGTACCTCAATTTGACTCGACTTTTCACCTATAGCACCCCTTTGCTTTTTTCATTACTCAACTCAATCAAATCTTCACCCTGAGCCTGCTAATAGTTTTCACCAAATGCTTATATCACCATGCACAACTCTAGTTCCTCATCTGCATCCTGAGTCAATTATCATGCTCTAGCACCTCAACTCGATTCGAGTCTTCACCCATAGCATCCTTTTGTCCTTTGGTTCCTCAACACTATCAGATCTCCACCCTGAGCTCACGAACAACTTTTCACCAAAATCTTATAGTGTTAAACATGATTAGAATCCATATGACAAAAGAGGAAAAACCCTATTTAAGCTAGAATCTAATCATATTTGAACACGACCATCTTTCCTTTTGACCATATGGGACTAAACCATCTTTTTTCTTGCCACGTTCTTTTTTAATCATGCAAGTAGATTCAAGAGACTAAATCCCAACATAAACTTCATTATAATTAGGTCCTACCAACCTGGCACAATGTCAGGCTTATCACTTCCTTTTAATTAGGTTATTCCTACTTAAATTTTCATCCTAGAGGTTTGTAAGCCTCAGAGTTGTAACGAAATTGATATACTCTAATACCAATTGTTGCTTGCATAACCCGGGGTACCATACTTACTATGATAACAATAGTTGGGAGATACGGAGAGCCTCACTGTGATCTCAAGCACGCCACGAGATCGATTACCTCAAGCACTTAAGATGAATATTAAAAATAAAAGAACAAGAACACACAATTTAACGTGATTCGGCCCAAACTTAACCTACATTCACGGGGAGAGAACTTGAGAGAGCTTTATTAATAAACTTAATACAAAGAGATCTAACATTCCTCTTGATGACACAATAGTATTCACTTTCCTCTTGAATTTATGCTTAGATTACAAGAGTATACCTTCTCTCTATGTAATTTTACCTTGCTCCTCTCTTTCTTGGCTTTTTAGAGTCTTTTTATTTTTTAGGGCCTTATATTATCGTTCACCGCAATTTTTTTGCTCTTCTGCTTCACTTAAATCCTAAATTACAATCTTTTATTTATAAGATTTTACAATACAACTTTATTTGGACTATGAGATGATCTTGAATACTTGAAGAATCTTGATCAATCCTATTAGGAGTTGATCTCCTTGATGTAGAAAATTTTAAACCTTTTAATTTTTAGAAACAAATCTTCATTGAATAGGAATTGAATCTTATTCATACTGCTCCTGAAAAGGAAACTCGCAATCGCCTGAAAAGCAAACTGTTTCAAATTGATTTGCTTCTTTTACTTCAAATCATCTTCTTCAACGCAATTGGATTTTTTTAGACCATCATCTCCTCTTGAAAAATAAGGCAAAGTCTTAACAATCTCCACATTGACTTGCTTTTCAAGCCTTTCGCAAAACAATATGAGATTTTGGATTAGTACCTTAATTATTTCCTAGGTTGTAACCACATCATGAAGCCTTTAACCTTGCCCCCTCTCCCTGGGTCTTTGGCGGAGTCACCGCCATGCCTTGGGTCATCTCGAACCTCGCCTAAATGCACCCTTTTTGTAGTCGTCCTGCAACTCTTAGAGTCTGCAATTTTTCTTGAAACTCCACCTCGAAGTGAGCTCTCTTCAAGCTTTTCATTGAAACTCTCTGACCTAGTTTCTTTCCCTTAGCTTGCATTGCATCACCGTTGCCACCAGCTAATTCTGCTTTATGACACCTTCCCAACCCTGGGGGGCATGCCGGTCTTGAGGCAATCCGCCTCTTATTCTGTCATGGTCTTACCGACTTTACACGAACATTGTAAGGGCTTATTGTGTCATGGTCTTCCATCGATTACTTGGTGATGGTCCACCTTCCATCGATGTTTTAATATGGAGACTTACCATCTTCACATAACTCCAGTGGTCTTACCGGGTTTTTCTGCCACACACTGTCATGGTATTCCTTCCATCAATCAGAGCTACCATCAACCACTGTATTGATGTTTGCCATGTCTATTGCCCTGCTATTGATGATCTTCAAACCTGATAGATCCACTAATCTCACCGTGTCACGACTAGCCTGTCGTAACTTTGACCGTGATCTCTATCGATTCCTTTAACCGATCTATACAGAACATGTATCAGACATTGGAATCACCTTGATCTGCACCTACCATTGCATCCAGAATATTGAAAAACATAGGGTTCAACACCTTGATTGTCTGAATCCCACTACGATTGCATGATCTACCTTCCGATCAATCTCGTCCGTTGATCATCTTCATCACCCTCCGCTGTTTTTTTTTTGACTTGTTGTCACAGCGAGTCTCCATGGGATGCCTTGTGTGATGCTTCTGTGAGCTCATCGAGCTCGTCTTGCTGTCCGTCATTGATGATGATCCGATCATCACCTCCACGTCTACCGTGTTCAGATCTGAGCATCATTGAGCCTTGACGACTCCACCTTGATTAGTTTACTCCAAAGTCATTGATCTTTTTCTTAGAATAAATCTGAACTTTCTTGTTGTCTTCTTCATATTATGCCTCCGCCGGACTCTGTCGACTTGAGATTTTTTTCATCTAGAGCACTTGAGTTTTGAACGAACACCATCAGTTATGATATCATTTGTTGTAAAGAAATTGAAATACTCTGATACCAATTGTTGCGTGCATAACCCAGGGTACCATACTTACTATG
Source organism: Agave tequilana (assembly GCA_038442645.1). NCBI lineage: Eukaryota > Viridiplantae > Streptophyta > Magnoliopsida > Asparagales > Asparagaceae > Agave > Agave tequilana. Next base: position 38,329 of record JAVJIF010007343.1, on the reverse strand, counting down.
ATACAAATAATTGGGAGATACGGAGATCCCCACTGACGATCTCAAGCACGTCATGGGATTGATCACCTCAAGCACATAAGATGAATATTAAAAGATATAAAAAGAACACACAATTTAATGTGATTCAGCTCAAACTTGGCCTACATCCAGGGGAGAGAACTTGAGAGAGTTTTATTAATAAAACTTGATACAAAAAGATCTAACCTTCCTCTAGATGACACAAGAGTATTCACCTTCCTCTTGATTTTACGCTTAGATTATAAGAGTATACCTTCTCTCTATGCACCTTCATCATGCTCTTCTCTTTTAGTGTTTACTAATAAAAATCCATATCTGAAATAATTTGGGTAGGAAATTAATGTAGGAGAGAGAAAGTTTAGAAAAGATTCATGGAGAAAATTTATGAAAAAAATAAAAAAATTAATTAGAGGCAAGATTACATGATAAAATCATGTGAGAGGAAAAAAATAAAGAGATTTAGGAGATCATTTTAGGGTGGCTTTCCAAACTGAACTTTTTGTCTTACAATTTTCTAAAACTTCTTTTTAGTATTCATTACCAAACATCTAACATTAACAAAAAATCACTTATTTGCTTTAACAATGATGAACGCACTTTTCAAAAGCAACACCAAACACGCTCTTAATATTGCATTCTTGAGGTTAACAAGCTTCTAACTCGGTATGCTTAGCAATTTCTGATTGAAAACCCTAGCTTTTGGAAATTTATAGGGATATCGAATTGAAAACCTGTTATTCACCTCCCATCTCCCACAAATTCATCTTGCTCGTCGGGTATGTAGTGGCTACTGATCTGGAGGATTTGAATGAGTTCTTTGTTCTCGTATCTTTGTTCTTAGGATCCTATTTTCATTCATAGAATTAAATTTGGTAGAAGTGTTGCCTTTGCCAGTTGCTAATTAACCCCTCCCTAGAGCATTATGTGATCATTTTCATTGCAAGCACGAGTGTGTCTTGAACGGGCATGTCATAATAGTATGAAACATGGACACAAATATGGAAATGTGACACTCTTAGAGATATGACCAGCAAATTTGTAAAAAGTAGACACTTATACACATGTCTATATGTTTATATATATGTATTTATGTCTGCCTTTTTTTTCTTTTTCTCTTTTATCTTTTGAAAGGCAGAGACTCACACGTACTTCACTAATCACCCAAATCAGCCCCACATTCCACGAGTGTCGGAATCGAACCTGGACCCACCATTTTAGAAGGGAGGAGTGTTACCAAAAGGCTAACTCGCTTTTACATATTTATGTCTTTTTGTATACATGTGTGTATATGTGTGTGATACATATCATTTAAAATACAACAAGTGACATCTAACATGTATAACTTTTTTATTAGAAGCGTAGGAAAATTTCAAGTACAAATTATTTGAATAACATGAAAAACAACATCATTCATCAAAATATTTTAAAATTGAACCATTAACTGATTGATTAGAAAAGAATAATAGTACTGGATATTTGAAATGTCACAACAAGAATAAGATTACTTGATACATGTAGCAAGAATAAGAATTTGAACAATAACATTGTATCATATCATATGACAGAACAAACCAACACCATGGTTATAAAATCAAAGTATTTGATGTATGACAGCAAGAACAAAAAAAAAGAGTAAAAGTAACATCTCAATTGACATTTGAATATTAGCAAACCACTTTTACCCAAAAACTTACCTTGTGGAGCTATGGGATGTCTATCAATACTCTCAACACTCCCCTTCATGTGATCAACAACCCTCCTTGCGTGGAAGAAAGCACATGCAAATTTATATGTGAAATACAACTACAACACACGAGAGGAATTTTTTAATAAAATATGTTTACAGATGGATATAAAAAGATCTCTTGGCCTTGAATGCTATGATACCATGTCATACACCACTTTTCAACTCTGCCAACAGGAGTGAACATCGTTCTATTTGACATTTTTAACGAGTTACCATAAAATCATAAATTCACAAAAGTAGCTCAATATCAATTAGAGCAATATAAGGAGAATCATAGTACATAGAAATCAAGTCTAACACATTCATCCAACTATATACAAACAGTAAAAAAAAACAGCTCAGAAAAACCCTAAAAACCAAATCCCTAAGGCATAATATCATAAAGTAGCCATTATGAAGAAAATAATTGGGAAAATACACACATGCATGGATCAAAGAAATAAGACAAGAAAGAAAGGGGGGGACTAGAAATTTTGCGGAGAATAAATTTTTATAAAAAAAATGCTTTTGTTGTTCCCGATGTCTTCTTCTAAGTTGACGGTTTCATTGGAGGAGTTGATCTCTTGCTGAATTTAGTCCATCATGTAATGGAACTCAAGAAAAAAGGAATTCCCTTTTAAAGTTGCAATATGGAAGTAACATTTAAACTTGTTCGCTACCTTCTCTGTGATTTGATTTTGTTCTTACTACTCAAATTTTGATATATTTTTCATTCTCTCTCTCACTGTTGTGTAGGTCTTTCACTGAAGAGTCAAGAGCTAACAGCAATATTCTTAGCAGTAAGACTGTATTGTAGTTTGATCCTTGAATATGACATTCATACATTCCTCGATCTTGCTACATTAATCTCAACAGTTTGGGTTATATATATGATGCGATTCAAATTGAATTCAAGCTACACAAAGGAACTAGACAATATGCCGAGATATTATGCGGTAAAAGCTCTCTGTGCATTATTAGACTTACATGTTTCTTTAGAGGGTATCTGAGATGTTATTTCTTTTTTGTCCCTATCTAAGATTGTTGTCATATTGCATCATATTTTCCCTACTATGCTATTGGTGCTGACAAACCTTTCCTACCTCGCTTGTTATGATGCCTTTGTTTGACTATAAAAGCATCTATATCTCATCTATGAGATGCATTTCACTATTTCAGTTGTATATAGCTTTCACTTTCTAGTTCAGTAGAATAATGAGTACATCATTACTGTAATGTTTTGATCTTTCAAACATTTATCTTTTGCTTAAATATTAATAAATGTGAGCACATGACAACTACTTCATCATATATTTCTTTCAAATGTGAAAAGATAGTTTGTAATAATTTAGTTGGCGTGTTAAAGCTATGTCACAATCAATATTAATATATCTTTCTTCCGGCACATGTTTGCATTCCAAGACATTGTCATTATTGGATCTTAATAAAATATGAAAATAAAATCATTAATATGAAGGGTTCACTATAAGATTCCTTCTTTTTGTAGTTCTTGTTCAAAATTTTAAGATGGAGAATAATTGTACTTCAGAATCCAGAACATTAGTTTAATTCCATGATTTTCTTTTAGTTTCTGAACGAAGAATTGTTTTCTTGCAGGTAGTTCCTTCTCTTGTTCTAGCCATACTTATCCATCCCTTTATCTATAAGGTCCTATTCGGCAGAGTCTTTTGGGCGTTTTGTGTGTACTTAGAATCTGTGTCGGTGCTTCCTCAACTTCGCTTGATGCAAAATGCACAGGTTCACTATTCCCTTATGTTCCTTCACACATGGAATGCACATTCACACGTGTCCACACACGGATGCTCTCTCTCTCTCACACACACACAGTTACACGCGTCTATCATGCATATGTTTGCAATAAAAGTAATCTCTTTGGATGAATCTACTTTGCAGATAGTCGAACCTTTTACAGCTCATTACGTATTTGCTCTCGGTGTTGCAAGATTCCTGGGCTTTGCACATTGGATAATTCAGGTAGTTTTTTCTGTCTTTCCTGTTCCAGTTATGGAACATGGTACCTGTACTGCATGTGCGTTTAGAAGGATGGAAGTTTCTAGGAGGACTTGAATTCAATTTGTTATTTTTCCAGTTCCTTTATCTTTTCGACCATTTTTAGTTAAGAAGGGCACCACACTGCTTTGCCTGAAGCTAACTGACTACTCTTTAGTGTTATGGTTATGAGTATTAGAGGTTGTGTAGTAGTAGACCACTATTATTTTGACAATACATTGTAATTATGCTTTCAAGTTTTTTTTTTTTTTTTGCCCCCTTATGTCATTCTGTCCGTGAACTGTATCTTTGTAGCGCAACATTCTGTGCATTAATGTACTCCTCATGTGAGTCTATGTTTGAATAATTTATCAATGTTAATGTACAGTTAACAAACATGTATGATTCGCCCTGATTATCACATCCCAAGTTTCATGGTTCTTGAGCAACATAATAACCATGGTCTTAAACATGGCTGATTCTGATATATATTGGAATTATTGGTTTTGAGATACATGATATGATATTAACCCTATAATATCGGGTGATATCAAGGTTCATATTATAGATATTGCCGATGTGGCCGATATTAACAGTTCATATTGATGAGATTTATATTGAAAACCGTCGGCTTATACCAAACCGAGATTTTAAACATGATAATAACCTTCCAAAGCTGATCAACCACAACTAAAGACCCACCATCCGATATTCATCTTTATTCTGTTGGTATACCAAGAGACTGTTATCTAATATTGTGATGGTATTCATTATACCTTTGTAAGTATGGGAAATTCCCCAGAACAGGCATCTTGGCTCCTGGTCATCGCAAAGAAGATGTTATTGAATTCCACCATCAAGTGATCTTGCCACATTGGTTTATAAAATCATCAAATATTTGAATGGTGATTGGATACCACTTTTGAAACCTGGCTGCTAGAAGATGGTGCTTGTGTGGGAGATTTTATACCTACTAAGTGTTTGAATCATTATCGCACTTGTAGCATATATATTTCGTCCTATTAAATTGTTCTTCTCTATATTTTTGTGGGGGGGGATTCTTGGGGAATTTCTACACACCACAAGTTGCAAATGAGTTTGTAAGCCAGTGAACAGGTGTAGCAATTGTAGACAATAAAGATTTACGTGAAAAATCAAAAGGAAAAAAAATCACAGAGAGAGATGAAATTCATTATAATGTATGGGGATTACAATTAATTCAGCAGGGTGATATGTGATTACAAGTTTTTAGGATTTTCTGGCATCAGATCTGAGCCGCTAGAGTTTTGGGTAAACAGCCGCCCTCCTTCTCGATGAAGAAGGGAAAGTATTAATACATGTCCGAGCTGTCTTCGTGGGTGCGGATATCTCAGAGTCTCATAACAGTATAATTTGCACGTTATGATCTCCTTGTAACCGTCCAGATCGCGTCGCTTGATTGTAAGATGCCATGTACAGATATCCGTCATTATTTATAGCTGTCTGCATTGATATAGGGGCGTTACAACGTTTAGAACGTGGGGATGATCTGGCAGCATAGCTGGATCCGTGAATCACAGGGATCATGCTGTCCAACTGTAAGTGGTAAAGTAGTAGCAGGCTTCAAAGAGTCTTCGTGTCGGAGCCTTGAGTGGCTCTGAGAAGAGCTCTTTTACCAGTAGAAGAGGATCTTTGTACTGGTTGTTGAGATTTCGGAGAGTCGTGTAGCTCAGTGATGGACCCGGGTAGGTAATGTCTGAGCTGATGTGGGCTCAAGGCGAGGCCCGAGACTTTCTGTTGGGCTCACGTCAGGCTTGTAACAGAGTTGGGCTCACTGGCAGAGAAGTGAAGCATCCAAGTGTCCGGACACGTGTCATGATTTGGACGAAGGTCAAAATCTAATCACTACAAATGCCCCCTCTGCCTCCTTCTCAGAGTTCGAGCAAGAAGGAAGGGAACAAACTAACCCATCTTTTATGTCTGACATCTGTCCTCCTACCCGACACATGTGTTTTGCAGAAGAGATACCAGATGATCGAGTATGACTCCAATACCGAGAAGCTGGAGATGATGATGGTAGCTGTGGGCAGAGGCTCTAATTCTGAAGAGGGAGACAGAGCCGAGCAGGAAGCCCCTCCTGGTGTAATGGGGCAGCCGGAGTCTCGCGACCTAACCTCCGAGATCGAAGTCCTCGGAGTGCGATGCTCCCGGAGGATACCTCCGATGTCGAAGTCCTCAGAGAGGCGGTGCCCCCGAGGGGTATCTCCGGATCTGCGCCCTCGGCTGAGGAGCCCGTCCTCGGAGTGGCAAGAGTCGGCGAGCTCGGTGCTGCTACTGGGTCCTCGACATTGGAGAGGAGAGCTTCTGAACTCTAGACGGCTTCCCAAGGGTTGGAGGTTGCAAACTGGCGCCAAGGCTGAGCTTGACAGCATGAGGAGCGTCTTCCATAGTGATAAGAATGGCCTTCGGCGTGAGTTGCAGCAGGCGCATACTGATAAGGAGACAGAAGCAGGCAGATGAGGACATTAAGGTTGCAGAAGGAGGTCAAGGTCTTCAAGCTTATGAAGTATTGACATGAGTAGAATGATGGAGTACAAGATAAACCATTGAGGTAGGGCTGAGAGCCTCCACATTGACCAAGGGTCAGTGGAAGTCTTGGCTTTTTATGCTCCTTCAAGGCCTAACGTCTCTGCCACGGCTACGGTCGTTGGGACTTCTTAGGATTCTCTTGTCAGTGCAACTTATATTGAGGGCCAGTCTGCTGAAGCCTGTCGAAACTACTAGGCGGACCCTACTTCTGGAGCGATCGAGGCACCTCACCCAGATGTTGTAAGTGTTTGAGTGAGCTGTAATTTCCCCCCACATTTTTGTAATCTTCTCAAATTAATGGATAGAAAATTTTGTTCAGTATTTGAATTTCTCAAACTTTGAATTGTCTTCTCATTTTGGCATTCTGTTGTTTGTTGTAACTCGATGAGGTTGTGAAAGATATGACTCCCACCTTCCGAGAAATCTCCCCAGGCTTAGTTGGACCCCTCGGGGTGTTGATGAATATGGGGCTCTAGGTCTTGGAAGTCTGGTGAGAAGTACATGAACGAGCATCAAACTTATTGAAGAGCCCGTGGTGATCTTGGATGACTTTGACTTCAACGACTTCAAAGACTTGGAGGAAGGTCCTAACCTGGGTCTCGGGGAGGAGCCCGGATCTTTGCTTGACTACTTACGCGCTCGACGCGAGAGAGTGAGAGTTAGGGCACGGAGTTGACAGTTGTCGGAGTGACTTGACAGTTATTTGAGCTTTTTTCCCCTGGATGGTTCATTTCAATGTCTCCATGGTGCCTTTTAGTCATGCTAAGAGTCCGATGTAGACTGTAGGAGTTAGCCGTCAGGGTGAGAACCCGATATAAGTTGTCAGAGTGATCATCAAGAGCGGTTTCGTTTTTCAGAAGAGTCTCCGTGTAAGTCTAGCCGTTAGGGTGAGGACCCGATATAGGCCGTTAGGCGAGCCTCCGTCTTTCAGGAGACTCCCCGATAAGGGGTAGCCGTCAGGGCGGGGGGCCGTTATAGGTTATTCCCGGAGTAGCCGTTAGGGCGAGTGCCCGATATAGGCGATATAGGTTATAGGAGCCGTAGGGAGGACTTCTGTCTTTTAAGAGAGTTTCCGCGTAGGCTTGGCCATCAAAGTGAGAACCCGCTATAGGTCGTTGGGCGAGTCTTCGTCTTTCAGGAGACTTCTCGAGAAGGGGTAGTCGTCAGGGCGAGGGCTCGCTATAGGTTATTTTCCGACTAGCTGTCGGGGCGAGGGCCCCATATAGGCTATAGGAGCTGTAGGGAGGACTTTTGTTTTTCAAGAGAGTCTTTACGTAGGCTTGGCTATCAGGGTGAGAACCTACTATAAGCTGTGGGGCGAGCCTCCGTCTTTCAGGAGACTCCCCGAGAAGGAGTAGCCGTCAGGGCGACGACCCGCTATAGGTTATTCCCCAAGTAGCATTAGGATAAGGGCCCAATATAGGCCATAGTACCTGTAGAGAGGACTTTCGTTTTCAGGAGTTTCAGGTAAGCTTGGCTGTCAGGGTGAGAACCCGCTATAGGCCATTGGGTAAGCCTCTATCTTTCAGGAGACTCTCCGAGAAGGGGAAGTCGTCAGGGTGAGGGCTCACTATAAGCTGTTTCCTAAGTTACCGTCAGGGCGAGGGTCCGATATAAGCTATAGGAGCTGTAGGGAGGACTTAAGTCTTTCAGGAGAGTCCGCGTAAGCTTGGTCGTCAGGGTGAGAACCCGCTATAGATCGTTGGGCGAGCCTTTATCTTTCAGGAGACTCCCCGAGAAGGGGTAGCCGTCAGGACGAGAGCCCGATATAGGCTGTTCCCCGAGTAGAGTAGCCGTCAGGGCGAGGGCCCGATATAGATCATAGAAACCGTAGAGAGGACTTTCGTCTTTCAAGAGAGTTGTCGCGTAGGCTTGGCCATCAGGGTTTGAATCTGCTATCGGCCATTGGGCGAGCCTCCGTCTTTCAAGAGGCTCCCCGAGAAGGGGTAGCTGTCATGTTCCTTCACTTCGTCCCGTTTCTTGTGGAGAGTGGTTGGCAGAAATTCGAGTAGCATTCTCAATTTGAATATACTTCTGGGTGTGAGAGATGATGTCCCTCATCTTGGTAAACTCGTATTTCACCAGATACTTGTAGAAGGAGTGGATGACTTGCAATAGTCCACTGATGAACGCGGCGGCTCCACATCGTCATTGCAGTTATACATCAAGACTATCTGGCTCTGAAAATAACTGATAGTGTTTAAGGCTTTCTCCGGGTTTTATCTTGATTGTGAGGAGGTGGTTGTTCTTCTTGAGCTCATCTCAGGAAGCGTACCGGTGATAGAAAGCATGTTCCACCTTTTCGAAGGTCCGGAGAGATTGTCGGGAGTGTATAAAACCAGTCGTAGACAGCGCCCTTGAAACTAGACTAGAACACATGACTCAAGAGCAAGTCGTAGTGAGAGTGGACCGCCATCTTGTCCTGATATTGACGGAGGTGTTGGATGGGGTCGGTCGCTCCCGAATAGCACTCGAAGCTCGACATCATGAACTTCTTCAGGAAGCGGTGAGAAGTGATATCCTCGGAGAGCGGAGAGTCAAAGGTGCTCAACCCAAAATGCTTCGTCTCCTTCTGGAGAAGATGACTTACTTTCTCAACCTGCTTCCGGACGATCTTCTCGATGTCCCCCACGCGAGGAGCTTTCGGGGACTTGTGCGATCCAAATTCTCAGAGTGCTGAATGTTACTCGGGGAGAGTGATCTGTCGCGCCTCCGATTGCTCTCGGTGTGGACGGTCCGAATAGTGCTCGGTGGCGGAGACGGGGGAGTGTAAGACCCTTCTATCCTTTGATTCTTGGTGGATTGTAATTTATGAAGTATCTTTATCTCGGCGACTAGCTGGTTGTAGAGGCGGTCTGCCGCTTCTCTCTTGAGGGTAGCTTCTCACGATCACGAGCCGTCTCCGCCCGTTTTTCATCCATCTGCTTCTGAAGATCGAAGGCATCTGGATGAGTTGGTTCTCGAGAGCATTGTCCCCTACACTGGGGCAGTAGGCGGAAAAGACAATACTTCTCCGACTTCTTCGATGTGGACGTCGAGAATGGCAGGATGTTGATCAGAAGGTCGTGCGCCTCCCTCAGCGGTTGGCCGAGATTTTGAGGCTGTTGTGGCGGCGGCACGGAAAGCGTTTCTCCTTGATGGAGCCATTGCAACTTCAGATAGGCTTTTTTTAGGAGGGGAAAGGGTTTGGAATTAGGAGAACTTTGAGTGTGGACTCAGAGATCTCAAAGAAAGTACCAAGATATGGGGGGAATTCTCAGAGAATTTCTTCACACCATGAGTTGTAAATGAGTTTGTAAGTTAGCGAATAGGTGTAGCAATCACAGAAAATAAAGTTTTACATGAAAAATCTGAAAGGAAAAAATCACGGAGAGAGAAGGAATTCACTATAATATATGAGGATTATAATGAATTTAGCAACGTGATCTCTGATTCTGGGGTTTTTTGGAATCAGATGTGAACTGCTAGAGTTTTGGGTAAACAGTTGTCCCCCTTCTCGGTAGAGAAGGAAAATTATTAATACTCGTCTAAGCTGTCTTCGTGGTGCGGATATCTCGGAGCCACGTAACTGCATATCCGCACGTTATGATCTCCTTATAACCGCCCAGATCACGCTGCTTGATTGTAGGATCCTAATGCAGAACTGCCTGCATTAATATAGGGGTATTATAACGTTTAGAATGTGAGGATGATTTGGCAGCGTAGCTGGATCTTTGAATCGCGGAGATTGTGTTGTCTAACTGTAAGTAGCGGAGTAGCAGTAGGCTCTGGAGGGTCTTCATGTCGGAGCCTTGAGTGGCTCCGGAAAGGGCCCTTGTACTAATAGGAGAGGATCTTTGTACTGGTTATTGAGGTCTCGGAGAGTCGTGCAGCTCTGGTTGAGTAATGAACTCGTGTAAGTAATGTCTAAGCTGATGTAGGCTCGGGACGAGGCTTGAGGCTTTCTCTTGGGCCCACGTAAGGCTTGTAAGTGAGCTGGGTCCGCTGGCAGGGAAGTGGAGCCTCCAGGTGTCCGGACGCGTGTCGTGATCTTGACGAAGGTCAAAATCTGACCACTACAATTTTACATGTACTTTAACGCTTATCGAGTCTTACAATATAGTGGTCATATGCAATTAGGTTGTCTTTATTAAAGCTAGTTCTTACTCTTTAAAGAAATATTCAAGCTAGTATAGTAACATGGTGCAGCAAGTCCAGTATTATCCTTTTGATTTTATGTATTGCAGCTTGTTGAAACTCGGGGAGCAATCCTATTTCAAGCCGGAATGTTTTGGTTTCCTGCTGTCTTACTTGCAGAACTAGTTCAAACATTCATCTTAGCCGATTTCTGTTATTACTATGTCAAAAGGTGAGTTCTCTTCGACTTCTATCATGATCTTCAATACCTCATCTAGTTTCTGCACCAGCTATATCATCAATGAATTCCTCACTTGTTTCTCTCTTTTGCAGCTGGATGTCTGGCCAACTGTTAGTGAAGCTGCCTGTGTGACCCAAGCTAAAATGGTGAACAAGTCATTAATTGTTTTTTATGTCCAGTATGTTTCCAAACATTTAGTTGAGGAACTATACAAATGAAGTGCTGAAATTGAAGTATTTCAATGCTCTTTTTGTGAGAATCTGATCAAATGATTTCCAAGTAGTACCCTCTTTTTTGAAATGCGCCTTCTGGCTTTCATTAAGTTTTCATCGAAATTGCAGTTGACAGTGTCATATCTAATTAATTTCCTATTGTATCAAACAGATTTCTTATTCCATTCATTCCCCTCAAGTTCCATAAGATTGTTTAGTAATTCATAAGAAAATTGTCTTCAGAAAAGTTCATGTAGAAAATTTTCTGAAGATAGCGATGCATTAGTAGGCAGCAGGCGTCATTTGGCAAGTCGGGGTGGGATCTCTCTACGTGGAGTCAAAAAGTTGTAGGCTCTGAAATTGCAGGGCCGGATGATATCTACGGCTAGGCATTGCCCCCATTGTGCACCGCCATTGCATTGCCAGTGCGACCGGCAAGGTCTCCGGACAGGGACCATAAGACTGGAACCGGCACAATGGGGATCAACATTAGTTGTGACGAGGAGCTGCCATTTGCCCACAGCCAAGGACGAGGTCAGATCAAGATTGAGCTTGACCGCAATACCATTATTGCCTGCTTGTTCTCGTCGGGCCATGGCCAATGCATGTGAGAGAGCTCGGGTACAGCCGTGGCCGACGGTCGGTGAGGCAACCACACGGGGACAGTGCTTCTACAAACGAGCATGATTCTTGAAAGAGGGCGCCATTTGTCGACTTTCAAATCGGAAAAGGATGCCTGAGCTCATCAAACGAAAGAACAAATTAAGTACCAGAGACATGGATCCAACTTTGCCAAATCTCTCGTGCGTGCTATTTTTGTTTTGAGACCAAAAACTTTGGCATTGCTTGCCTCAATGCCACGCATGAGGTACCACTGATGATGCTCCGGTGCCTAGAGTTCAGATTTTTGTTATATGAGTAGAGAGTTTTATGTGAGAGCGTGGCCAACCATTGCTGATTCCAAGCTCCAAGCTATACAAAGTCTCTTCCCCAATTCTAGAATAATTCAAGCGTGCTAGGGTACTTCAGTGATCAATTCAAGTGTTTGTTTGCAACAAAAATTTTAAGATATAATGCCCCAAGGTCCTCAAAATCAGGAAACAGTGTTTCCTCTCAGTATGCACAATCCACACACCAAATAGTTAGCATCTTGCAGAAAATTCTTTGTGCAAGTTAACGAGTACATCTCTTCTTTCTGCCTGTATTCTCTTAATTAAGTTTCTACGAGGAGAAAATATAGCATAACACACCAATGAATAAATGAAAGAATACACGAATCAGTAAAACAATAGACAATCTCTTAACTCCTAAACTTGAGCTTGGCAACTCTCAGACAGCATGAGGAAAATAAAAACTTGAGCAGGATTTATATTGTTCAAGAGCATTTGTATGTAGCAAACGGCACAATTATAAGAACACATTATCCCCTCTTTGAATTCAACAATCAACTGTAGAAAACTCCGAAACTCAATTTACTCAGGGGCTATGTTTGTATCCATCAAATTACGATAGATAGGCTTGTCTGACAATAACAAATACAAAACTAACTCAAGTGATTGGATTGCTAAAGAAAAATAACATACCTACTGAAGAAGGGGATCAAATGCTGTGAACAATATCGTGTTCTACAAAAGATGAATAAAGTTACACTGTGTAATATCGCCACTCATGCAAAAAATAAAGGGTGGGGAGGGGGGAAAAAGAAAAGAGCTTACGAACTTATGACCGCTTCCATGCCTCCTGCCTTGAAAACAAAGAGGCAGGTAGTTGGCACGTACACAATCTCAAACGCCTGATGAATGGTAATTTCTGAAGAAAAATTCTAGGACTACATCATGCTATAGCTTCTTTATTCACTGTTCTAGGCAGTAGCAGGCACCCTCTTCGGGGACGAATTGCCAGTCGAGGATCCAGAACGGCCTCCACGACTGCCACTGTCAACTCTCTGATACCCAACATCCCCCGCTCGGTTCAAAGAGCCCCCTCTGCCGCCACCTCTGTTTCCAAAATCCGCCCTGTTGCTGTAATCACCTCTTCCAAAACCCCTCCCACCGCTATAGTTCCCACGCCCTCTAATTCCATCACCGCGGAACCCAGCCCCTCTACCAGGAGCATATCTCCCTCTGTTATTATTGGCTGAAGATTGCAAAAATAACACAGTTATAATAACCAAAAGCTAGGCAGAAAGATGTCTGTAGTCATATGCAATATGCAGTTATGATAAATTGTAACGTGAATTCTCTTCACCCATCACTAAGCCAAATCATAAGAATTTTTTTTCCTCTAATACAAAATCAAAGGTAAAGTAACTCATATGAGGACAACTTCCTATTATCAATTTGAAAACAGTGATGAGTTTACCCATGAGAAGTGGCAGCTTTCATAGTGAGGTAGCATTTATCTTTTAAAACTCAGAAGAAAAAAAAACAGAATATATAAAGGTTTTTTTTGGCATCACTTGCCTCGTGTGGTGGTGGGCCTCTTTTCCTCAACGAAAACTTGACGACCACCTATCATTATTGATGAAGCCTGAAAAATCCAGCAAACTCACCACGTGAATTTTCAGAAAGTATGAGAATACAGTTATCTTCGGAAAGCAAGCACCAGATGGGGGGGGGGGGGGGGGGGGGGGGGGGGGGGGGGGGACATATGTCTACAGCGCGCGCGCGCGCGCGCAGAAGGGGGGGGGGGATGCACACACATCATTACAACATATAGATATACATTATATTTTTGTATATATATGTATGTATGTGTGCATCCATCAACTGCTACACAAATTATTCATTCAAAAGTAAACTTGTAACACTACAGGTAATACTTGCTTTAAGGGGATCATTACACGCTTCAATTACTTATATTCCCAAATAATTATGTTTCTACATGGGGACATACTTCCATGTCATTAACGCATCAGTGACACAACTGACAAAAGCACAGCTTTTAAATAACTTTTGTGTCAACCAAACTTTACCTGGTTTACATTTTATACCATTGATTAATAGAAAATATGCCAATTCCATCATGTTTCAGAAGTCTTATCAACATTTAACTTCCGGCTTTATGTGTTTTGTACTCCATATTTCTCTTAACAACATCTAACAACATTTACATTTTATTACAACAGATAACGGATAGTTAAACATTGCTCTTGTACTCCATATTTCTCTACTGCTAGCCAGCGGAAACCTTTATGTCAAATCTAGATGATTATGAGGCATGATAAATTTACATATTTGATAGTATTTACCATAGAAGGTAATCAACTATCCACAGAAAATCCACAGCAGCTTTACCCCTAGGGCCACAGGCCACTCAAAGATCATAGTTGATTATACGTGCCAAGTTAGCTGCACAAAGAGATTCCTCCGATGAACTTTAAAATGCAAAAAAGCAGAAACCACTACAGAAGTGTGCAAAGGGCTACATGCTAAGCTCACCTGAAATACATTATTAGCCTACAACCTTTAGCTTAAGCTTTTGGGTAGAGCGGTTGCGCGACGTGGTTTCCTAACACCAAGTTTCTAAGAGATGATGGTTTCAAATCCCATCATTGAAAATCTAAAATATGTTTACCTCCATTTATGCCTTTCCAGGTGAGTCAAGTTTAAGAAGCCCAAGGTTTTTCCGCATGGCTTAGAGACCCCGTAAGGCGTGTTAAGCGCTAGGTTTGCTTGATAGACATTGTAACCACCAACCTAGTAGCTCAAGCTTTTGATAAAATGGTTCCTGACTAAGTGTAACTAAATGTAAGTGAAAAGAATAAAATCAGCTTCTAAATGAAGCTTTTCACCGAACAATAAGAAATAATGTGGTAATACTGTTGCCTCTTCATGTCACAGATACTTGTTCTCATTTTCCTTTAAATACAAATGGAATCATAACCTGTCACGACAAATAATGGCTAGTAGGCATTCAGAACCGGCAGATTTGGGGGAAAAAAATAAAGAAAATGAAAATTAAATTAAGGTAGGGGGAACATCCTAATTGTTTCTATCCCGTTTTATGTCAGAAATGGAGGGATAACATTGCAACAATGCAACACAAAAGCTACAACCAAAGTACTAATATAACAATCAAAAATAAAAATTATCACGAAACTCGCCAAACTCAATATTGGTTAAAACTCAACACTCAACCTCAAATATTCCTAGTCCATTAAGCCTGCCATCATATTTCCTCAACATTTAGGTTCTTTCTAGTCTACGGTAATGTAGAGGGTTGCCAATTGGTTAAAAGAGCTGTCACCTAATAACCAGTAAGCAAGGCCCACATGTGCAACAAATGGCCTTCAAGGCCTTTACAGCACAGCCAACTCATGAGATACTTACGTTATCAAAGGACTTGCTAGCAACTCATGGAGGTAGACATAATCTTTAACACCCAGTCTTAAAACCCATCTCCTTGTAGAGCATTGTTTCAAATATTTAAAAGGGCACTACAAGGTTATAGGCACAGAGGGTGGTGCCTAGAGCCTAGGCCAGTTAGGCCGCATAGATGTGCGCCCAATCAAGGTGAAATTTTTGGAGTTAAAAGTCTGGAGAATATAATCATATTTTAAACAAACCAAACCAAACCACAGAATAGAAAACTCATTACTTCAGTTATTAAAATCCTAAAGGTGTTTTGACTTGCAATTCTCAGGAAGCTAAAACTAGGATAGAGCATTGATATTCAAGCTAGTATATGATGATTAAGCAGAAGGATGGAATTTGATTTCTTTCTTAGGGTGTGTGCTGCTTTTACTTCTCATTTTTGAGAAGTTCTTTCTGGCAAGGACTACTTTCAATGCATTTCTCTAAAAGAGCCTAGTATATATATTTATGGTATTGGCATTTTAAAACTGAAAGGTGCTCATCAAATAAATCTGAGTTTAGATTGGGCTTTTAATAGATTAGAAATAGATGTCTTGGGAGTGTTCAATTAAAAATGGATGACAAAAATAACTTGGATAAGGATGAATGAGATGGCAAGAGGAGACTGGTAGACACAGCCAGTCCAACAGGGTAAATATGGGAGGGAAAGGGAATGAATTGGTGGCTCGTTGTCAAAGGGAAGACAAGTTTTTTGGCTTCACTTGGTTCCTTCTTTTTCAACATCTAGTTTCAATTCGAATGAGGGATAGCTCCCTATTGTAGACAGTTGGTCCAGGCACCATTATTCCACATAGGAATGTAGACAGTACTAGTTTCTCAAAATTTTGATAAATGTGAACACGTCTATTCATATAATATTCATGCTTGTATTGCACCAGTTCCCCTCAAATATACAACACCAACAACAACAATAAAGCCTTTATCCAATTTTTGGGGTCAACTACATTGAATAATTTTTTTATTCATGTCATGAAACATTAACCTATTCTTCTAAATTGCCAGCATCCAAGTTTGTTTAGCCTCCCTCTAGTCCTCATTGTCCCATTAACTATGATCATATCGTTTTTTTTCCTAATTAGCACACTTACTAGCCTCCATTCCACGTGTCCTAACCATCTCAATCAATCCTCCCGCATTTTATGTCCCATTTTAATTTGTAAACAAAAATAAGCAACACCACTAGGCTCATTTAGATTTTCAAACAGACTTGAAGTCCATCAAAAATATAGTAATAGTTTTTCCGCAAAAAGCATGTCATTTTTCATATGTTTATTGAAGTTGGACATGGTCTGCATGTCCATCAAACATTGTTTAGAAATTTTTCTTCAAGCCAATACAGCTACAACATGCAAGGTTTTGTTTTAAATGACATAGCTCTGATGTGCCTGACATATGTCGAGCAAGGGTGATGTATGTATGTCGTTGTTTGACACATGCCACACCAGACACGGGACATGCTTCCTATTCCACATCTAGAAAGCTAAGTAGGAATATTTTAGAAGTAAAGTGTATTAAGAATGCTAATCAAAAAGAGAATACAAAATACATTGTCAACGGCATTTAAGTAGAAGAAGATTCACATTGCAGTAAGTGCTAATAATATGACCCAACCTAGATCACGATAGAGAAATTTCACGAAAGGAAAATGGAAGACATCAAGTCTATTAAAAAAAAAGAAGAAAAAGAGAACAAAACATAAAAGATAGTGAGCAAAGTAAACAGGGTCGTAAATCTGAAAAAACAAACTGATTATCCCTGGGCATGCATTATATTACTAAATTCGACAGATCATAAAGAGAATCAAATCTTACCGGGGTAGACATCTGTCTTAATAGAGAATTAAGAGGAGCTAAATCAAATAGAAAACATTGGAGGAAAATCACACAAGCATACAATATCAGCTCATGGTGATAAGAAGTGCTGACAGACTAAATTTTTCTTAAGCTACAGCAAGAACTTGCAGAAGTTTGAGAAAAATAAAATGCAACCAGTTGCAGGTTTACCTCTAATGCACTTTGTACAGCACTAGCCAATTCAAATTGCACAAAACCAAAACAAAATCCTTGCAGCTGCATTTATATAAAAAATCATTAAATCTTGTGCTGAGGGAAGAGAATAATGGTAGAGCACTAAAATTATAACTTGTCTGTTCACACAGAAAGGAGATTGGTACAGTAAAGATGAAAACCTTGTGGCTCCTAACTTGTATCCCACCAGGCTTGATGGGACCAAATTTCTTGAATTCTTCTTCAAGTTGCGCAGGTGTAGCACTCAAAGGCAGACTCTTTACATATATTGAATAGCCATCAGCTGAAGAAGAGACACGAGAGACAATCACATAAAGAATTGATGCAAATTTGACAAGCATAGGACTGTCAACATGGGAAAATTTTAACCTTCTGGCTCTGGAGCATTGTTGTTTTCAGTACCATTAGAACCATCAGCAGGAAGCTCAGACACAGGAGTTGGCACAGAAGCAATAGTAGAATGTCTTTCTTGACTAGGAGGTGCTCGCCTGGCAGGAGCAGGTGCAGGAGCAAATACCGGAGCAGGATTCTCTTTCATAACTTTCACCTAATCCATTAAGACAATCTATAGTCAACATATTGTTTGAACTATAACAAACATGAAAAAACATTATTTAGTCAAATTATTTGTTCATACATTGACATTTCACACTAAAGAATGCCCTGTAATGATTAAATTCTATGCATGCCAGTGAGTTTCCCAATTGTCGCAAAAACAAAGCACTAAGTTAATCTAATACACAATAGACTGAAGGCAAAATTCTGCTCTCATTTTTCACTAAAAGAACAGCAAACATTACAAGTATACATTTGCAGAACATTATAAGAACAGACTCAAGTAACAACTCAATAAAACTTTGGAAAAGAAAAAGGTATGTAGAGAAACTAAACACAAAATATAGCATAAGACTTACACTACTTCAAGGAAATTTCTTTAGCTAATATGTTCCTTCCACATTATCCATTACCGGTCTAGCATTTATACAACTAGCGTAACAAATAACTGAGATACATGGCGACTTAAGTAGACATAAAACAAAAGTGCAATTCAGAGCTACTGAAACATACTATTGTAAAAGAAACTGAGGATACTATTCAAACCAGACACTCACGATTGAAGCATATGACTTCTTTGGTGCCCCTTCATGGACGGTAGACGCAGGACTTGCCTCAGCAACCACAAACTGAGGGCCACCAGGAACTTCATCTATCACCTCTTCTACTGGAGCTTCTTCCTCCACGGTCGCAGGATCCTCCTCTTTTTCCGGAGGATCGTACACTTCCTCCCCATTTTCTTCCTCCTCCTCAAGTGTTGGAGGTGGTGTTTGCTCCTGAACTGCTTGCTCCTGGGGGGGAGGAGAATCTGCAAATAAAGAAGAAAGAAAAGGAGGGGGGAGAGAGAGATTAAGATAGAAGAACCATGGAATTGATAACTTTATGATGATAATCCCCTTTGATGCACCTTTGATGAATGTCCCATTGTCATTATTCCACTCTTCATATATTTGAAAAAGAGTTTACAGTTGAAATGCTGATAATTCTATCCATCTTTCTGCAGGCATATGAGAGTAATACTCCTCTTTGATGATGTTCTATTGTTATTACTCCATTCTTTGTATCTTTTGAATAAGAGTTTACAGTTGAAATGCTGGTTTGAGTTCACATGACTAAGTCAATTCAAGAATCATGGTTTCATAGTCAATAAGATAGGAGGTCTAGGTTAAAAAGGATCCTAAACACAATCTGAAATCAAACACTAAAACAAAACCTTTTGATAGTTCTGATTCTCTTATAACTTTCTCTCATCTCTCTGGTGAGTTGTAACTTGTAAGGATCTTATAGTCAAAGTTTATAATGATTTTGAGACTAGATAATTTAGTGCAAAAATCAGGGTCTCAAAGGAAAAAAAAAGGTTCTCTTCAGTTTCCAGGCAGTCTAAACAGCAAGATGAAAGCAACGTGTCACTGAAAATGCTAGAAGGAAATGAATTAAGCATTTGGATGGGCCCATCCTTTTCTAAGCAATCTATCATCGGAATCAAAGTGTTACAATGAATTGCAGAAGCTTAACTAACTGATAAAATCAAACAAAGCCATTCACACTCTAATAGCAATCCTCGTTGATAGAAACACTTCAACACAACAATCAGTCTAATAGGAATCCTCGTTGATAGAAACATTTGAACACAACCAAATGCAGGTTATCATTAAAAACTATTAAGTTAGATGAATCAAAAAGTACTTGCAAACTATACCTTGTTCAGATGACAATGGCGAAACAGTTCCATTCACCAGGTCTCCATTCCCCATCTGGTGATCACCCTCATCCACATACCTAAAGATATCATTCAGAACAAAGTAGCCCTTGTCCTGTGGTGCAAGAAAGAAGGACTGGGTAAAGTCCTTCTTAACCAAATCCTTCCCAGTGAGATACCCAGTCACCAAAACAATAACACCACCATTAAGCGATTCTTGTGCATCCACCGTCTTAATTTCTGCCCTAAACTCGGTGTAGTCCATCGCCAGTATCTTCTCATTGATTGCCTGAACCACCACCGAAGATCAAAACTTAAGCTAAACCTGTTCTCTTTAAAACTTCTAATCTGGCCACGGTAACCAAATTAACCTTCAGGACTACATTTAACTAACCTTGTTTATATCAAAGATTTCATCTGAATTTTGATAGCATGGTGGTGACTTGTTCACCATCAAGATAAGAAAAAATCAGCTAAAGAATATAATTTTCCATTAAAAGATCCATAAAAGGTGTGCTTACTTGCACGGTGGTGGCTGAACTTTACCATCACCTTTATCTTAAATCCATTATTTTTCTTTTCAACGAAATGTCGTCTATAAATAACTTCTGTACAAAGTGGTGATTGATTAGACCAACCATATCAAATTTTACCAAAACCTCCTCGTAGTTTTTTTCACAGGTTTTCAGCTAAAATTTTGGTTTATTGCATGATGATGACCAGACTCACTGTCGACATAAAAAATACAAACAAAATCCATCATTTTTACATCAAAATTGTCTAAAACTTTGCTTACTTGCATGGTGGTGACCGAGTCCATGCCGCCGTTGGGATGCGGGCGGCCAAGCTTGCTGCTTTCTTGGTAGAATCGATGCACAAGATGAGGCGACTGGTGAAGGATGTGATAGAATTGCTGAACAAAAGCATTTCCAACCTACACGGACACCAAAACCCCAAACTCATCAAAAGAAAAATCGGCGTAAAACTACAGAGAGATCAGGGAGCAATCGCCGTGAACACAGCTTACCACTTGAGCTGGGGTAGACCCGGCGGCAGCGGACAGATCGGAGGCCATCGAGGAGACTCGAGCAAAAACCCTAACCGAGTTGGATCGCTGAGGTGCCGAGATTCCCTCAAGGGCTTTGCTCCGGCCCTTCTTCGAGATATCTAGGGTTTGGCGCTGCGGATCTAGAATGAAGGCAGGCCCTGTCTCTCTCTCTCTCTCTCTCGCGATCAAAAGCGATCGTTCGATCTGCTTTCTTTATTGCTTTTCTCGTTGCTGCCCGGTTGTTTAGTTTAATCAGAGGGTTATTCTTATGTATACCCTCCATATCTTCCTTATTTCTGAAATCACCCTCTCAAATCTTCATATTTCTAAAATTATTCACGAGTATTAAAAAAAAATATTCTATTAATTTTTTGTGAAAACCCAAATTTACCCCCGGCTAATCTCCCACCCTCCCGTCACTTTCTCCTTCCGCCTCTTTACATCCTCAGTCGTCGAAGGTTGACCATACACAACACACTATCGTTGGTCACGCAGCTTAAGGGGATGGCGACGTAACTTACAATATTAGGGAAGCTTGAGGTTTGCATTATGTCAAAACACACAGTGAAGCTTTCCTCAAGGCTTAACAAAGAAGAACCAGAGAGAATTCATCTCACTCTATGTGTAATATCTCTAATTTATAATACAAGATTTAATACATACACTAGTATCTGATATGTACATGTAATTTGTATTAAGAGATTAGTTACTATTTGGTATGAGTTGTTGTTATTATTATTATTAATATGTCCATTTATGATTGTATTTCAATAAGCCCAATTCCTTTTTCATTTTCATTTTCTTTTCCTATTTTCTTAAGGCCCAAATCTAACTCTCCCTTTCTCTCTTTTTTTTTCCTTTTCCTTTTTTATTTTCATTTTAGCCCAGCAGCCAAGCCCACCTCTTTTATTTTAGTTATTTTCAAAACCCATCCTGAAGCTCACTAACCCCACTTCTCTTCTCTTATATCTTCTCTTCTGCTTCCTCTCACAGTCGCCCGCGAACCCATCACCCAAAAACCCTAGTCGCCGCAATCATCACCTCTCCCCCCTCTCTCCAGACCTCTGTCTCCCTTCTTCTTCTTCTCGGTAGTCCACGCGCTGACGACTCCCCCTGCTCCAATGCCTATCAGCCTTCCGCTCTTGTCGTCACACAACACCCAACCACCAGAGCCCCTCCACCTCCACCTCTCCAAACCCATGCATGTCATGCCACTCTCCACACGCCATCGAGCACGCCACCATCACCTTCGTCCACGCCTCAGCGCCATGGCCACCTCCACATGCCACAATCGCCTCCGCCGCCTCCGAGCAACACCCCCACTCCGCCGGCTTCACCACCACGGAGCACCCATCGACACGCTGCCACCCCCTCCTCGTGACGCCATCCACTACTACCCTCCTCTACAGTTGCTACCAAGCCCTCCTCCAACACTGTGTTGTGACGTCGCCACCCTCCTCCTCCTTTCTCTCTTGTTGTACCGCGAATACGCACTCCTCCCCTTACCGCCACCACATCCAACACTCCACCCCGGGCCTTCGCGTGAGTTCGCCATGCCTCTCTCCCTACATCCTTTCTCTCTCTCTCTGTCTGTGTATGTGTGTCCTCTCTTCCCCTCTCTCTCATTCTCCATCTATTTTTATCTCTCTCCCTGCCTTTCCCTCACATTCTCTCTCTCACACTCTCCCTGTCTCTCTCTACTTTATGAAAACCCGACCCACTTGCCTTACACCCAAAACCAATAAACAGAAGACCCGAACCGATTTCATCCTCTTCAATGGACCCCAAGCCAGTTTGGAGACCCGATTCGTACCGTAGCAAACTAGAGCACAACCCACTGCAGTCAGATCCGTTTTGCAGAGTGTCGACATGGATAGTTACTTTTGTGATATTATTCATTTATTGTTATTAGTGAGTGTTTCACTTTTTACAAATTGTATTTCATGTTGAATTATAATTTGTGCATGTTAAGCATTTTTCTTGTTTTAGATACTGAATACCAGTTGATTAGCTCGGTGAATGTTTATTTTATTTATACATTTTATTGTTATATTTTATCGTGATTAACCTTTTATTTTCGTTAATAAACTATTGTGTCAACTAATTATTTAATGTTCACTATTTAAATTGTTCAAGTAATTGTATAGTATTTAGGGATAGTGGACTTTTATGAACAAATTTCTAGTATAATATGTTGCCACGTATTGTTCATGTATATCCATTGTTTTAAATGTTCTATGTGAATAAATGTAAATCCTGAAAATTATTTGGTGGAATACAGAATTATTTCTATTTAGGAATAATATCTTATTTGACTTTTAAGTTCTCTTCATGTAGAGGAATGCAATAGATTATCTTAGTATACTATTATTCTGAGGAAGAGTTAGACATATTATAGACAATGGATCTGATATAGATTTGATGATTACATGTATTTAGAGTTGTTGCATCTTTCGATACTTGGATCAATGGACTCAATCATAGTAGGATTTGACTTGAGATTTAGGAGCAGATCAAATTAGTTTGAGTAGTAGATTTCACAGATATGCACCAGACCATTTATCACAAATTACTATAATATAGTAGAGTTGAATATTTTGGGGATGATAGATCAGATGTGCATTTGATGTTAAATGTATATGAACTTTAGATTCATTATAGATATGTGAGTGCTTCTTCACCTGTTCTTTTTAATTGTTTATTATTTTGGATTCGGATCTAGATGTAACGAACTTAGATTGTACTACAATTTAATCTTGAGGTTGATTATTTCATGATGTGGATAGAGGTGTGGATTACACATAAATTATGTATTAGACTTATTGTTTCATAATGATTCATACAGGAGTTAGATTGAATCTTTTATAATTGGGTCTGTTAGTGGTATGTATTGGGGTAGAGTTTGAATCGAGGTTAGAGAATAGATGTAAATTGAATTAGCCTGAGTTAATGGATTTACAAATATACAGTTGACTTGCTGCTCTGGTTAGGACATGTAGTTAAGTTTGATTGAAGTGGGGGAGTTGATTAATGATCTTGATCTGGGGACTTTGTGGATCCAGTTGAATAATTTATTTACTTATTGTAACGCCCTGATCCCGCAGGTACGGAGACGCTACGACGACGTACATACGCAGAGCGAAAATACTCTCACGTGCGTACACTAAGCCTCAGTACAGGAAATAAACACAATATATACAATAATTTCAGTATAAATAAGTACAAGGATACCTGTAAATGAATCAGTGATCACGATGGATACAGAAATAAGAATAAATCAAAAAATAAAGACAGAATAATAAAGATACCTATGAAGAGTATAGGTGACGAGTCTCCTGAGTGTATCCCGGAAAATATCTGATACTACGATGTCTCGGATATCCAACCTGGGCACGCAAATTCAGAGTGGTCAGAAAGCGACCTAGTGAGTGGTAAAATGAAGGAAGCAGTAATATATACTATAATAGTACAATCATGATAATATATAATACATATCAAGGTAACCATGATACACTATAAATATTCTAACAATCGGTTTATCGATATTACAAGTATGTTATCAATACTATAACATTATCAGTACCTAGCATGTTATAACAGTGTCATTAGCACAATAGTATCCAATTTTATATCATTACTATCAGTTTATATGTCCGGGCTATGCTAGCAAAAAATAATAGGCAAGTCTCATTGGGGGATTATATTACTATAGTCAATAGAGTTATGTGAATTATGTATTATTCTCAATATGCGCAATATGATACAAAATTAAGTGTTCCTAATTACATCAGTGTGTATAAGTAACATGTAGCAAGTTTTAATTACAATATATTTTTTGTTTAATCTAATAATAACAGTACATAACAGTGTCGTGATGAATATGAACATGTAGATATGAAGTATGTGGAATAACCATACTACAGTGTCTTAGTTATACAGTAACAATGTCTACAGGGTATACATGAAACATTATACATTGAATGCAGAGTATATGATCAGTCGCTGATATTGCATAATTATTATCATATTCTCGTACTTATTATATAATAAACTCTGCTTTTAATCCTAATTATTGTTTTTTATATGCAGACCCATGGCTAAAGGAAAGGAAAGAGAAATAAGCCCAAAGCCCATCAAAATTCTGATTTAATTCAGAAAAAATTCGAACTCAGAAAATCAGGACAGATCGGGGCAAATCAGAGAAGTTGAAAACCGGTTAAAACAAATCTTTCAAAATAAATCGGTTAAAGCCAAAGATCAAAGGTTGTTTCGTCATAATTCTGGACATAAAAGGAAAATCCAACTGAAGATAAAGTCAGATCGTGAAACCAGGAGGCACCACCTCCCAGGTGTGGCCACTGGCACCATCCCCCGGGTGTGGCCTCCAGGCAGCGGAAACGCGGCCAAAGCTGCGTTTTCGCGGCATAGTTAAGGTTGTTGGGGGAGCGTTGCTCCCCCTATCTTCGTACGCTCTCCTCTGTTGGATTTTGCCTATAAATACTGGGTTTTTCAGAGCGTACAAGGGACGACCAAGCAGAGAGTAGAATTTAGGCTAATTTGTAGTTTGTAACTTAGGTTTTTATTTTCTTTATGTAACTAAGAGGAGAGGAGAGTTTCATGGAGGAATAAGAGCAAGTTTGTACTGAGGGTGACGCCGGTGTAAGTAATTTTTCTTTCATTGTTATTTGAATCGAATCTAAGTTTCTTTATCTTCTTTACTCTTGTTTTTGTTTGTTTTCCTCTTCTTTGTTTGTGAATTTAAATGACTCTGATAGCTTCGAAGTTGCCTTGCCCTTGCAAGTGCCGTTGATGGCTTATGGTGATGGATATCCATTCTTATGGTAGTGTAGCTTGTCCCTTTCATTTCATAGTGTAAAACAGAAATGGAGAAGATCATATTTGTCATACTTCGCTCGCCTTCAAACAAAGGTACATCGTCGATCCGGGTAAAAGGTAAGCAAGCGCCGAAGAGGTAAGTAAGTTTTTTAGGTTTTAATTTTCTTTTCTTTTAATTTTAGTTTAGATCACCAACACCACTATTTCCCAATTCTTTTATCACTCTTTTTCAATTTCTTTGTATATATTCATTTCTATTTTTTCTACCTTCTCATTCTACCACTTTCTTCTTAACTTAACTGTACTCTTTTTCATTTTCCTTGAAAGAACTAAAAGAAAAACTTTAACCATTCTTTGTAGCATAAAAGAAAACTTACTAAAAAGTTTCCATCGTTAGTCGCTCCTTGTGGATCACGACCCGCATAGACACTTGCTATTGCGGTAGCATTGAATACCTTGCACTTTTTTTTCTTAAGTTCTGAAATTCTGTATTTTTGTGCATGTAAAATCTCAATCAAATTTTGGCGCCATTGCCGGGGAGGGAAGGCAAGTTATTCTCTTTTTAAGTTTACACTTTTAGTTAATATTCTTCTTTGTTCTTGTGTACAGATTTAACAACAAGGAGTTTTTGCTGCAGTGGACATATAAGTGGTCCTGAACTCTACAAAAAAGCAGAGTCCATAAGCCCTCAGATTTGCTAAATTACTGTAGCAATCTGAGTGAACTACTAACCTGTATTACTACAGGTTGGCTGAATTGCATAGTTTAATATCTGTAGCATTTATTTTCTTATTTGACTCACTGTATATATATTTCTAACACAATAGTAAAAAGTTGATTGTAAGTGCTAAAAATGATTTAGACTTTGCATTTAGGCACATGTCTATTTCATTACATTTTCTATTTACTGATGAAGAGTGCTAGAGTTAAGGTATGTGTGCATAGCGTTTAGTATAAGGTTCATTCTTGTATGAAATATTGCTTGAGTGTTACTTTTTTCTATATACTTGTATACTGTACTAAATTGATTTAAGGGCTTGTCCTATAAACAAGATAAGGTGCGGAAGTCATTACCCTCCCTTAACCCACAAACAATCTCCTCACTCACTAACCCAAACCTAACTAAAACTGAGTAGACGTTAGCCCTAGGGACATCTCGGACTCAAATAAGAGACTGACCTAAGGGGGAAGTTGATTTGAATTTTACTCTTGCCAAATTGGTGACTAAGGTTGGGGATTGAGGGGCGAAACCCCGAAGGCTGGTGGTTTGGCTTAATTAGGTCCGTCGCTTTTGCGCGGATACCTCCCACCAATCTTGTCGCTACCTGGCCGATTAACTTGTGGTCAGATCCAATAATATACCCCCGTGGACAGTCTAACCAGTTAAAAGTCGTCTAGGTCTAAGGTTTACCCTAACTTAGGTTAGATTTTTTTTTTTTTTATTTGTTTGCTTATTTGTTTGTTTTTTTTGTTTGTGTTTGACATTTCCTGTGTGATATGACTTATAACAATAATTTTTCTAATTTTAGTGGTAATCCATATTACACCCTGACCTCTTTTTCGGATATTACCAACCCGTCATATCATAACTTTAATCAACCTAGTGTGCCGGATTGGTCTTATCCGAATCAATATAACCCATGCCCCTAATCTTATGACCATAATTTTCAAAATAATTTCAACTCTTCACAGAGTCAATGAGAATTCACCTCCTTCGAGTCTAATTTTCCAATCAACTTGTCCTCCTTATCCACCTTGTCCACAATATTTCTAAGATTCATACTCAGTTCCACCAGTTCAAAATAGAAAACCATCAATATTGGAAATGAGTATGCGTGAGTCCAAGCAACAATCACAAAATCTGACGGACTCACAATTTCACCACAAATTCTGGCAGGAGTAGGGAGGTCACTGCAGTGGTTGGCATGGTCGGCGGCCTGGGGTAGTCTTTGGCGGCAGTCTAGTCACCGAAGAGAGAGTGTGGGTGAGGGGAAATGTTGGGGGGGGGAGAGAGAGATGGAGAGTTATGAGAGAGTGAGAGAGGATGTGAGGAGAGAGGTTTAATAGAGAGAGATATGACAGTGGGAAAAGAGAGAGAGATAGGTGGTGGAAAGGCAGTGGCTGAAGTTAGTGGAAATGGTTGGCTTAGGGAAGAAGCAAATTAAAAGAAAGTTGCTTATTTAATATTATTTAATTAGGTTCAATTTTGACTAGTTCAGAACAGTTCTCAAATATTTCAGTAGAAAAAGTGATGTGAAATCGGATTTCAAAAATTCAGTCGGTTTGCAAATCAAAAATCCTGGAGCGTATTGCTGATATCAGTCGACACCAGCTTGACCCGATTTTTGATAAATTCAGAAAAATCTCCAAAAATACAATAAAATATAAAATATGATTTTGAAGAATAATCTGAAACCAGATTCTTAAAATTCAACCCTGTTTCTGAATTAAAAATCTTAGAGTCGGTTATCGATATCGGTTGGCAACGAAGTCGAATATTTTCCAAAATAATTCATAAAAATCTCAGAAAATTCTGAAAAATCTAAAATATTAGAAAATAATATCTGAAACTGAAACTGGCTAAATCTGACTACTAAAAATATCAAATCAAGTTTGTATGCCGTATCGAGTGTTGATACTATGATACATACATCTAGGGTCGGGGGGTTACACTTATGTTGAGACTTGGATACACTGAAGAACATAGCGAATTAGAGTAGTTGATGTAAATGAGAGAACTATATTATTGGTTAATTAAGCTTGTGAATTGAAAATAAATTGAATACTTGATAGATACAGAGACTTTATTGAGATTAAAGTTAAGGGGCTTGTTTAATTATATCCTACCTCGTATGGATGAGATATTGATTAGTTCTTGATGTGAGTGCACCTTGAGGGATCATACATGTCATGTAATAGTTAAATTCATGTTACTGAAATCAATGGGAAGATATTGTCAAACGGTAACACCACCATCTTGTTTATGTTATTGCATTGATATCATATTTACGTTATTGACACTATTACTGTTATTGTTATTGTATTGCCCAATAATCTAGATAACATGTGTAACACCCCGTTCCTGAAATACGTACTTAGATACGTATTCTGATTTTTCTATCATATTTATTTGATTTAATTTTGTGTTTGTTTTTGTTTTATGATTATTAGGATGATTGTTTTGTATTGGATCCGGATTCGTGGACTCAGAGTCAGCCCTAGTCTGGACCAGGGGCCCGATCCTAGTTTATTGCTCGAATTGGCATTTCTGATAATCCGATTTGACCGATTTCAGTTTCAAACATCGTTTTCCAATATTTTAGATTTTTCATGATATTTTGGAATTTTTCAGAATTATTTGCAAAATCTTCAAAACCGGTGTCGGTCGGCATCGCTGACTGATTCCCGAATTTTTAGTTTTTAAATGGAGTTCAATTTTTATAAACGATTTTCATATTACTTCTTAAATCTTATTTTCTAACTAAAAGCATTTTTGAGATTTTTCATAATTTATCGAAAATCCACCGGTTTTGGTGTCGATCGGTATCGCCGGAAGATTTCAGGATTTTTAATTTGAAAACTAGATTGAATTTCTCAAATCCGATTTCACCGAGCATTTTAAAATAATATTTTCTATTTTTGAGAATTTTTCGGAGCGATTCTGAAACAGTCAATTTTTACCCTATTTAAATAATATTTTTTCCCTTCTCTCTTCATTTTCTTTCTTCATTTCTTTTTCCTTTCCCTTCCCAAAAGTCAACCCAACTGACAGCCTCTCTCCCATCCCATCACCTGCCAACATCACTCCCTATCACATCACTTCTCTCTCTTTCCTTTTATTATTTCTTTCCTTTTTATTTATTCTCTCTCCCACTCCCATTCATCTTCCCTCCCATCACCCCCTCACTCTTTTCCTCTCCCTCCTCCTTGGCCGACAGCAGCCCGGACCGCCGCCCAGGCCGCCACCGGCGAGCCCCAACTCTGACCAAAACCCCCTCTCCTCCACTTTCCCTATCTCTCCTCCTTTCTTCCTTTCATTTCCTTTCTTCTCTTTAGCATCCCCATCACCACTAACTTCTTCCTCCAAACCCATCACCTCCTCCACCAATTTCCACCACCATCTTCCTTCCCTCCATCACCTCCTCTACTACAACACCACACCTCCTCCCACTTCATTCCACCAACAACATCCACTCCACCAATTTTCACCACCACCACCACTCCATCATCCCCATCACCACCATCACCAACAACTTTACCATACCACCTTCATCTCCTCCTCACCACCATCAACTTCACCTTCAAGATCTCCACCACCACCACCAATAATAACAACAACAACACAACTTCAAACAACAACAACATTAACCACCAACAATCACCCACCACGCCTCTCTCTCCACCACCCTAAGGGGGGCGTCGCCGACCACCCCTCCTCGCCGGTCGCCCCTCCGGCGGCGGCCGGCAGGCAACAGTCCGGCCGGCCACCCCAAATCCCCCCCTTCCATTTTTCTTTTCTTTCCTTCTTCCCTTTCTTTTCTTTCTTCCCTTTCTCTCTTTCCTCCTCTTTCTTCTCTGTTTCCTTCTTTCCTTCTCTGTTTCCTTCTTTCTTTCTTTATTCTTCTTTTTTTTTCTTTCATCTTCCACCTTTCCTCTTTTAAAAATAATCCAACACACCTCTCTCTCTTCTCTCTCTCATCTCTCCCTCTCTCCACTCTCTCCTCTCTCTAATATTTCTCTCTCTACTCTCTCTCCTATTCTCACTTTCTATCCAGACTTTCTCTCTCTAGAAATTTCTCTTTCTCTCTCTAGATTTTCTCTCTCTAGAAATTTCTCTTTTTCTCTCTAACTAATCATCTCTCTCTCCTTTCTTATTCTCTAAATATATATATATATATATATATATTATATATATTTTTTTGGATTGTTGGCTTGAACGTGATGTTCATAAACTTCTCGAATATGACTCGGTATTGCGTTTCGGTATTGAGGCGAGTACATTCCTTTTGATATTTCTGTAGGCTGTCTAAAAATCACTAAAGACAAGTCATCAAAAAGCAGAATCCAAACTCCAGAGTAAGGCTAATCATCGCCACCAAGACGCGAGGGTTAAAACCCGTGTCTCAGTAGCACTGCAAGGACCAAGACGCGTGGGTTGAAACCCACGTCTCAGCATTATTGCAGTAGCAAGACGCGAGGATCAAAACCGCGTCTCAGTTATAACTGCCCTCATTACTGGGTCGTAGTGAGGGAGTTAACCCCCATTATGGAGTGTTTTTAGGGGGCACGTTCACCCCTGAAACCTCTATAAATAGCCCAGTTTGCTGTGGAGAAGGGACATGCACATATACAGGGGAGATAAAAAAAAAAGAGAGAGTTCAACTCTTCTAACAACTTGCTGCGTACAAGTTAGTTTTTGCCTATAATCTCTTTGAGATCCCTGGTGGACAGAAGCTGTGTTACTTCATCTACCATCTAAGGAGAATTCCCAAAAGGTTCTGACGTTCACCTGGTCAACGAAAATAAGATTCACTTTCCACCGCCACATCAAGAACCCGGCACTAAACAAAGGGGAGACTCAAGCGTGAATATCTCCCCTCTCTTGTAAGAGGATTATTGATCCGCCGTAACTTTCTTTACTATCAAATAAAGAATTTACTTCTCGATCTTCAATTTTTCCTCCACCCTACAATTTCATGTTCTATTACCATCGTTCCATGTCTAACAACTGTTATCCTACTTTTTATACATGATATGTAAGTTGATATGTATAACACTGACACTGATTGTTACACCGGTACTTGCCATGCTATATTTGACACATGATACCGGACACCGGTACTTGCCATGCTATATTTGACACATGATACCTGACACCGGTACTTGCCATGCTATATTTGCACATGATACCCGACAGCGGTACTTGCCATGCTATATTTGACACATGATACCCGACACCGGTACTTGCCATGCTATATTTGACCTATGATATCCGACACCGGTACATGCCATGCTATATTTAACACATGATATCTGACACCGGTATTTGCCATGCTATACTTAACACTTGATAAATGACATCGGTACTTACCATGCTATACTTGACACTTGATATCTGACCTCGATACTTGCCATGCTATACTTGACACTTGATATATGACCCCGATACTTGCCATGCTATACCTGACCCTGATATATGACACCGGTCCTTGTCATGCTATCCCTGACTCTGATATATGACGCCGGTACTTGCCATGCCATACTTGATACATGATATATAACACCAGTACTTGACATGTTATACTTGACACCTGTATTACCTGGCATATGCATGATTATTATATTATTACCAGACATCGTACTCCTGTATCTCCTGTACTCCTGAACTCCTGTACTCATGTATCTCCTGTACTCCTGAACTCCTGTACTCTTGTATCTCCTGTACTCATACTCATGTTAATAGCACAGTCATTCCGGCGTCCGGCAGAGCATGCCTGGTGTCGGGATGACGAGGATGTATTCTACAATCGTGCTAGCGTCCGGCGGTTCCTGAATGGAACTAAGTGCCACACGAAGCAAAGTGCCACACCACACACGTGGCGGGGGCCACCTCTTGAATCCGTGGGGGCCACGTCTAGAATCCATTCCCCATACAGAGCAAAGTGCCACACAGAGCAAAGTGCCACACCACACACGTGGTGTGGGCCACCTCTTGAATCTGTGGGGCTACCTCCTGTATCAACCCTCAGAGTAAAGTGCCACATGGAGCAAAGTGCCACACCACACACGTGGTAGGGGCCACCTCTTGAATCTGTGGGGGCCATCTCTTGAATTTGTACGGCTACTTTCTCCCTCCTGCCTGTACCGCTTGGTGTTAGTGTGATAAGCATCCTCAGTGCCTATTAACACACACACACATACCTGTACAATGATAACTCCTGGAGCATGTGTTATTTGGTCTCTCCCATATTCGAATAATGGTACCCGCGTATCGGAGTTCGGATGAGTTCTACTGGAAGTGGGGGCTCCAGCGTGAACTGTCGGTGTTGTGGGACGCCGGTGGGAAAGGGACGAGAATAATATAAGAACATAAAAAACAGTAATAATATTAGGAACGTGTGATATTTGGTCCCTCCTTTGTTCGAGTCCTGGTGCTCACATACCAGACTTGGGTAAGTTCTACAAAGTGCGAACTCTAGTATGGACTATCAGTGATGTGAGCCGCTGGTAGGGAGGCGATTGAAATATCAAACGGTACTAATTATTATTGGATAAATTAAAATGCAACACCTTTATATTCTCCAGTTACAGTATTATGCTCTGAGTTGACACACCCTGTTTTATGACGCATGACCTCTGTGATATCATGATTACTCCAGACACACTCTAGTTCTATTACCCTGAGGGCAACTCAAGTTGCATGAATTCAGATGATGGTGACATCAGATATGTGGTATATAGATGAGGGTTTTCTTGTTTGGATTATCCTCTCGACGTATCAACCCTATTAATCCATAATCTGAGCTTATACAACTAGTTTTGTCCATACTTATATTTATCGCGTGTTTAGTGTATTTATCATATGTTTAATATATTTGTCGCATGATTATGTGTAACTATGCTCTCTATACCGTTTTACATGCATGTTTTCCGATTCAGATTTACTGACATACATGTATTTACTTGATCTCAGATTTACTGTCATTTTCCTTATATTACTTGTCATTTCCTGTACCTGCATGCCTGGATCACATCACTTGATCATGTACACGTGTGTCTGTTGTGCACGCCATTTAGCTTTATCATATGTACTCGCTGGGGTTGCTAACAAACCTGAATCCTCATGTCCAGATCCTAGAGTCTGGACCGTGGCAGCCTTGCTGTACCTGATCAGAGTGGCGCATAGCAGTTGCCTATCTGGACCCTCCTTCTTCCAGCCTCTTCTTGATCGGCTCGCGAGATTCTCATCTTGCTACTCGTGAGTACTTTCCCGTATTTCATAGTGTACATCCTGCTTTTGTGCTTCTTAGTGATCATATATTCTTGAGATATTATATCATGCCTTATGATAACTGTGTACTGGTGCTATTATTGCTGGATTGTGTGTTACCACTGTGCTTCCGTACTCTGATTCTTGCCTGTACTGATGCTTAGCGTATATACGTATGGGTATTTCTGACCTGCGTATATACGTCGCAGTAACGTCTCCGTACCCGCGGGATCGGGGCGTTACAACATGATTATTGTTTGATCTAATAATCTATAGAATAATGTAACTAGACAACTTGCACCGCGATTGAAAAAATTGATAGGGAAGACAATGTCTGTATCTTGGGTGGACCTAGGATACAGATTGCGCAGCCGAAAGAAGGTTCCATTGCAGGGTTTTCTGGGATGACTGACATCCCTCATGTTTTATTGTTACTGTTCATGTATTGAATACCTGATGATACGACCTGGTTCAACGCCAAGAACACGGGTCGTGTCCCGGGTATGTAAGGGACCCACTTAAAATATAAATAATGTCTCCACTGATCAGTTTCAATAACATAGGACCGCAATTGACAAGTGTAGTGGGTGTAGTATGAGATGCGTTTGCTACATGTGACAATTAGTATTCGCTAACATAATTAATAAGAGAATTGAACCTTACATATGACATCTAGATTGATATATGTTCACTTGACTATGTATGCATGTTGTGATAGACACATGACATATGATTTATTACAGATTGTCTTGACTATTGTTTAACTATATATCACATGTTATTGTATTCACATTACTATTGTAATATGCACACACGTAACTTATATGTGCACCTTCTCTCATTTTACACACTCATTGAGAGTTTTCTGAGTCCTTGAATTTGCATATTCAGATCTATGTATAATATATTTTGCTGATCAGGTATTTGGGGAGGATCACCCGTATCACAAAGAGCTCAGAGTTCTCTTGATCATCTAGTTCGGTATCATTTCTTATTTTTCTTTATTTTGTTGATTATCTTGATTCTCTATATCGTTTGGACTTAGTTTTATTCTATTTGATTGTTCACATAATAATATTATCATGTGTGAAAGTTGTATGAATTATTGCAATGATAGTTATTGCTATCATAGTTGATTTATATAACTTGTTTCGGTCATATTAGGCTTAGTGTGTATACGTGAGGTATTTTTCTTGCGTATATATATATCGCCGGCTCTCGTCGCGTCTCTGTTCCAGTGCATTTTGGGAAGCGGGGCGTGACACTATGGGATCTCAAGATGATCTCCATGGATTACATCCAAAAGGGCATTCTCTAAACAATGGACCTAGTCGTCTACAATCATCTCACCTCCTTCTCTCGCGCTCTCGATCACCTTTACCCTCTCGTCGGCAGTCTCCGCATCGCCGTCGAGTTCATCCATGCCTCTGCTCCTGGCATCATAGTGTCTGACATTCTCACCCCCTACTACATTCCCCATGTTGTCCACTCTTTCTTCCCTCTCAACTCACTACAGTCCGCCAACGCCTTCTCCTCCATATCGGCGCACTACCAGATGTCACAGAAAGCTCCGATGAAGTCCGTGGGGGCAACCAGGGTCCATGAAGGTGCGGATGCCGTAGATCTTGAATCGGAGATCACGCTGTGATGGGGGATTTAAAAAAATTAGAGGGGGTAATTAAAGGAATTTAATTTGAAGGGTATTAAAGGAATTTAAAAAAATAATCGAATATGCCATTTTGATACTTTTAGGGATAATTTTAGAAATATGAAAGAATTTGGGGATAATTTTAGAAATATGAAGATTAGGGGATAATTTCAAAAATAAAGAAGATTTGGGTATATATATAGGAATAACCCAAAAAAATGGGACGCCCCCATTTATAAGGAGTGCGATATTCGAAAACAAAGAAGTAATAGGTAGAAACATACAAAAATTACAAGATTGCCATTACTTTTTTTTTTTGGCAATTTTACCCTTAGGTAAAATGACAAAAACACATATTGTTCTTCCCCTCTTTCCCCTCTCTTCCTCTCCGCCGATCTCCCCCGCCTCCTCTTCCCCTCCCCTCGCCTCCCCCTCCTCCCTCTACCTCCACCCCTCCCTGCCCCCCCCCCCCCCCAAGCTATGTTCGGACACAGCTGGTCGAACATTGCTTGGGGGGAGGGGGGGCAGGCGGAGAGGGGAAGAGGAGGTGGGAGGTGCAGGGGAGGGATCTGGGTGGAGGAACGAGGGGGAGGGGGCAGGGGGTCTGGCAAGGGAAAAGGGAGGAGGAGGTGGGCGAGGGGGTAGGGTAGGGTAGGGGTTCTGGTGCATGGGAGGGGGTTGGTGTGGAGGAAGAAGGGAGGACATTTTGAGCAGGCTGGTAAAAATGAGTGGGTCCAAATGTTTTACTAACTAATTTTATGTTTCTACTTACTAAATATTTCTATTTATCACTCTTTTGTTCCAAATAACCACACTATTTTATAAGTGAGACACTAATTACTCTCTCACTCCCTCTCCTCTCATGTCTTAAAATAAAAAACTAGTGATTAAGATGTAATCTCATGCACATGCGAGTTTGCATTGGTAGAGATTGTGGCACGTGTGACGGTGCCATGCCCCTGCGGATTGATCGATTCTGAGCGTTATGATATTGGTTAGTTTGTTGAAGGGCCTACCGGCCCAGGCCCGCCACTGATTGTTTTCACAAGTCACATATAACATAAGTGGTGGTTTTCTCAAAACTAGAAATCTCATTTACTATGGGTTGTCTAATTTAGGGATTCCTTTGAGAAATGGCAAATGGGTGTATGGGTTAGATTGATGGAGAGGAGACTCTTTCTCGGTGTAGATTTTGCGAGTTGGGTGTGTTTATTAACTTGGAATTGTGAACTGTAATTGGAGTTTACATAAGTTGGGGTAAAAGAACTAATCTCTTAGTTTTATTCCTCATTGTTCACCTTATAACGCGATAATTAAACCAGTTTGGAGATTACAGTAATCTCTTCGAGATTTCTTGGAAACAGGAAGATCTTTTCTTATCACAAGAGTGAGAGAGCTATCAGAGGTCAAGACTTAATTAATAATAGATGACGAGGTTGGAAGAAAATAGGAATTTAGGTTTGGTCTCTCTCTTCTTTCTCTATTTTTTTTTTTTTTGTATTGGGCCTCAAATGATTCAAAGACTACTAAGTTTGTCATGCTTCAAATCAATCAGTACGTGTTGGGCTGGACAAAACAATACTACTTGTGGCAAGATTACGCACCACAATTTTTCTTAATTTTGACCAATATCTTTTGAACGTGACTCTTTAAGCTTCACATGATGCTTGAGAGTCGAGAGAAAAACTCCCACCCCCCTTCATTGATCCTTGGGTCCATGCAAATTTGGGTTATCGGGCAGGATCCGGTCCCCGTGACCGGAACTGAAGAAAAGGATGGGCCCTAAGTTTAAGCGGCCCGGATCTAGAATCAAGTCCGAAACCCATAACCCGATATCTGGGTGTTTAATAAGAGTCGTGCTTCTTAGCTGGATGATCAATCAAAATCTTGGATGTTCAAGAGAGTACCGCTACAAGCCTACGAGCATGAATTTTTGTTTTTTGTTTATACACCCTCGAACACTTGAGAATTATACAGATATATTTGGTACTCGACCTCCATACATTTTTGCTTACTTGTGGACTTCTCTTTGGTTAATGCTTTTGAAAACAAAGTAAATGAAATATTTAACAAGTGAAAAGGATGGACCTTCAAGGGAAAAAAAGTAGGAGGTAGTAAAAAAATTAAGAGGTTTTCAAATTGATTATAAGCTAAATTGTTCTGCACTCTATTTCAAATAAGAAGAAAAAGAAACGTCTTAACTGTACAGACTTGCTACACTATATTAATATTAAATGAAGAGAAAAAAATATACTAAATTTAAGACTATAAATTATCAGCATACCTAACAGGAACATGTTTGTTCATGCTCTATTTAAATTAACTCGAACCAACAAAAAAAATGAAATTATAAATAACAAAGTTCACCAAATAATTTTTTCTAAATGCACCAAACTGCTGGAAAATTTTATTCCGTAAATTGGTATTTTAGAGATCCTTTTATGTAAAACCAAAACATGGACAGATATAGTATAATAATCTCCGACCTCGGGTGTCTCGGGGCTGTCTATTTGTATTAAATAGTGGAGCGTTTATAGTCTCTGGATTCTATGTAACAGAAACAGAAATTGCTGTGCCTCTCTGCGCCTCCTTCTCTCCTCCGAGTTCCAATGCTCTCAGCCCAATCTCACTAACGATCTGAGCACATATAGAAAGAGAGTATATTTTTGTTAAAAAAAAATCCAATTTTTTCCCCTGGGTTCTTCTTTGTCTAGATCTTAGTTAGTTTTCTTTCATTAGTTTTTTCAGGGAATAAAAAGAGCTTTATTAGAGGGTTCTTCAGCAGCAGCAATGGTGATGTCTGCAGATAACATTCGGGGCTTGGCGTTGGCCCTCTCTCGAGTTTCTTCATTGGGTCAAGCTTCATTGTGAAGAAGAAAGGTCTGAAGAAAGCAGGGATGTTGGGAGTCAGAGCAGGTTGGGTCTCTTCCATTTTATTTATTCAAGCATTATTTGGATTTGTTTTTTCATCTGGGTATTGGTGATTTGTGTGCTTGATTAAATAAAAGGGATTTTCTCTGGTTTTTTTTTTTGTTGACTTTAGTTCTGAAAGTTGTGTCTTTGTTGCGTAATTGGGTATTTTGTTCAGGTTTATCATATGGCCTTCTTTATTTATGGTATAAGAAATTCAGAAGACAGAAAAAAAAACTGGCAGACAAAAATACCTCTTTCAATCTGGTATTTTTGTCTGGCACTCTACTCCTCAAACAAGGAGATCACAACTCAAATTTTATTTAATCGTGTTGCTAAGACAAGGTAC
>JAVJIF010007342.1:0-81833 GCA_038442645.1 Agave tequilana | reverse complement strand
AGCTAAGTCTTGAACATAAGCTTTTATTTCCTTAAAGAAATAAAAAGAATAAAACTAGAAGCTTTTATTTCCTAAAAAAATAATAAAAAAATAAAACTAGAGCTTTTAGAGGAAGTTGTTATATTCCAATCATGAATCGGTATAATATTGTTGTTTTGAAGTTGACTGTCGTGCAATTTGTTTAGCTAGTCAAGGAAAGAGCACATATAAGAATATACATATTTCTCCCAATACTGATAATTAATTAATTGATTACTTCAATACAGAAATGGGAATTCTGCTAACATTTCTGCGAAAATATAAAATTCCACCCCCACAAGAAGAGAGAAAAGGAAAAAATATATATTAGTAATGCTTGTGCAAAAGCCACATATTTCATTTCTCTCTTTGATTCCTGGTCTAAGTCTCATGGACGTGTGCTCTACTTTTCAAAATTGGTAAATATTCCTTCAGAATTCTAAAATCGTGTTTTACTTCTGCATACTCAAAAGATAGTAATTCCTGAAAATATTCAAATATTCATATTAGTCATACTGATGCAAGGTGTAGTTGTTACTTTCTGACCCGCGTGAGATTATGACATGTTTCTATCCGACCCAAGGGATACGCGAGACGTGGCAATCTCCAGAACACCTAATTCAGAGTCTTCATCCAGTTTGAATTCCAAGCTGGTTAGATAATTAGAGTAGAGGTAAATCCAGTTACTATGGATCTCTACCTCTAAACCCAATCCTCATTCAAATGGGACAGTTACCCCTCGGGAGCAAATTCGTTCTTATCTACAGTAAGGCGCAGACTATCAGATAAAGTTGGGCTCTCCCTATCTAGATTTAAACCGGATATTCAGTTCAACTGCCATCAAGATAAGGATTTCAAGTATTCAAATTGAGTAAGACTTCCTATCCTTATCTGTTTGACACAGCCTGTATAAAT
Organism: Agave tequilana; assembly: GCA_038442645.1. Lineage (NCBI taxonomy): Eukaryota > Viridiplantae > Streptophyta > Magnoliopsida > Asparagales > Asparagaceae > Agave > Agave tequilana. Next base: position 80,900 of record JAVJIF010007342.1, on the reverse strand, counting down.
AGAGATCTCAATGAAAAAAGAGATAATGATCAGAATTCAGAAACCCTAGCACACTAGAGAAGCTCACCTATAATCACCATTATTATAGTGAAATTCTCCTCTTTGTTTTCACGTAAGTTCTGCCTGTTTGCGCTTGCTGTGATTTTAATTTGACGATCTCGCCTCATTATTTTAGTGTTTAAATTGATTCCTTAGAAATTTACCCACTGCACAAAGGTAATAGAGGCCTTGTCCTGTGTAAGCTCAAAATTGCCTCCAAAACAAATGGAGAAATGAGCCTAAATCTTTCTATATCAATGTGAATCTCTACACCCAATATGTTGGAAAGAGAGATTATTGCAGAGGAATTTGCCAAGGGTCGTCGAGATGATCGCCAAGGAAGTCGACGATGAAAGGCGAAGGGAACAGCAGCAGGAAATAGCAGCAGCAGCAGAAAACAGGCTGGTCGGTCGACCGGACCAGTCGACCGACATGCACAGCGTGCACAGGATCAGAAGGCGGTCGACCGACCGGTCGACCGCAGTCCCTGACTGTAAGTGCCCAACTCTCTGTTGGGCACGGTCGACCGCCCGGTCGACCGCAGACCCTGACAGTAAGTGCCCAACTCTCTGTTGGGCACCCGGGCGACCGACCGGTCGACCGGGGAAGAGGTCGGTCGACCGACTGGTCGACCGACAGTCGGGTTCGGGTAAAAATCTGCTGTTTCGAAAATCTGTGTATTTAAGGCTGTTATTTAATTCTAGGGTTTTGTACCTGCGAAAAGGGATTTGCTGGAGCTCTCTTGCATTCAAAGAGGCTGTTAGCAATTGTAATCATCTTCCTGCTAATTAATCTTTCCATTGGATTGCCCGAGGACGTAGGCATTGAGGCCGAACCTCGTTAATATTGTTGTTTGCGTTTTGTGCTTTCTTCTGGTGATTATTTGTGCTGTTGGGTGTTCTTTGTGCTTGGAGATTTGTGAGATCCTCAGTTGGTTGTTGTCACCGACGCACACAAATGGTATCAGAGCTTCCAGGTTTTGATTTGGGATTTCTGAGGATTCGGAGGGCTAGAGATCTGATCCGGTGGAGATCGTGTGTCGATCTCAGACCAGAGGTATTGGTGTTCATGGGATCGTGTGTCGATCTCAGGAGGACTCTAGAAGGGCTCGTGGAATCTGTGTTGGAGTAGATCAGAAGTGAAACTCGATCTAGGGTTTCAAGGGAAAGGTAAAAATTCAATTTTTATCAGAGTGTAGATCTATTTCAGTTGGTTGATTTTCCGCATAGTTAGAGGATCAGAGAAATCTCAATGGCAGAAGAAATTGCATCGCTTAAGACAATGAATTCTCACCCTAGGATTGAAGTTGTCAAGTTCAATGGCACTAATAACTTCAGGATGTGGAGATGCGAGGTTATGGATGCGCTGAATGCATCGAACCTCGAGGACACTCTCCTATTGGAGAAGAAGAAGAGCACGACCATTGGCGAAGATGAACAGGTCGACATGTGGCTTGATACGTTCATGTTTGTCGCAAGACATAAAATATTTTGCACAACATGAGACGTCGGCAAAGAAGCTGTGGGACACCCTTGCAAAGAAATACCTGACTAAGTGTTGAGTCCAGGTTGCAGCTTAAGAGTAGGCTGTACAGTTTTCAAATGAAGAAGGAAGCACAGTGAATGAGCACATCAACCGATATACTAAGCTTCTTACAGACTTGGTAAATATGGATGTCACGATAGAAGAGGAAGATAAGGCGATCATCTTTCTGAACTCACTCCCGGCAGAGGAGTATGAGACATTCACTCTGACCTTCATCAATGGAAGGCAGACCTTGGATTATGATGAGGTGTCGTCTGCACTGTCTAGTTATGAGACGAGGAAGAAGGAGAGACGTCCTTCTAAGTCAAGCTCATCGGCGGAGGCACTGGAAGTAAGAGGCAGGGGTTCATCACGAAAGGGCAAAGAGGTTAGAGGAAGATCGAAGTCCAGGCCGGGCTTCAGGGATCTCAAGAGAAATCAGTGTGCTTTCTGCAAAGAGATTGGGCACTGGAAGGTGGACTGTCCGAAGTTCAAGGAAAGAAGAAAGAATCAAAGTCCGAGGCAAATCTCGCAAAAGTGGTAAACACTGCAAGCAGTAAATCACAGGCAGATGGATCGGATTCGGATTCTTCGGTGTTCTCTTTTTCAGTTACTACGCCCATCATAGGCTACTCGGGTGAAAACGAGTAGATCTTGGATACAGGTGCAACATATCATGTATGCCCAAATCGAGACTGGTTTACCAGTTTTGAGAAGCTGGAGGGTGTTCGGTCATCATGGGCGATGATCATCCGTGCGTCATGGAGGGTGTTGGCACTATTCCAATCAGAATGTTCGATGGGATGGTGAGGGAGCTGAAAGAAGTGAGGTATGTACCTCAATTGAAGAGGAACTTGATTTCTATAGGAGCTTTGGAATCATTGGGCCTTGGAGTGTCTATTAAGGAGGGAGTCCTTAGAATGACAAAGGGTTCGATGGTGGTGTTGAAGGCCGATCGCCGGAACAACTTGTACTACTTGAAGGGTAGTACGGTGACAGGGCAGGTGGCAGCTTCTACCAGTCAAAAGGAAGATTCAACCCGGCTGTGGCACATGAAGCTGGGTCATGCAGGAGAGAAGTCATTGCAAGCTCGTGCGAAGCAAGGGTTGCTGAAGGGTGCTGAGACCTGCAAGATGGATTTCTGTGAGCATTGCGTCATCGGCAAGAAGACCAAGGTGAAGTTTGGCACAGCTTCACACTGCACAGAGGGTATTCTTGACTATGTTCACAGGGATGTATGGGGACCTACCAAGACTGCTTCGATTGGAGGTAACCACTATTTTGTGTCGTTCATTGATGATTTTTCTAGGCGTTGTTGGGTGTACACTATGCGACACAAAGATGAAGTCCTAGAATTGTTCGTGAAGTGGAAGGCTAATCTGGAGAGAAGCACGGGAAGGAAGGTCAAGGTCCTCCGTTCTGACAATGGAGGAGAGTACAAATCGGATCTTTTCCTACAGTTATGCCTTGATGAGGGCATAGAGAGACACTTCACGGTACGAGAGACTCCGCAACAAAATGGGGGTGTCTGAGAAGATGAACCGGACTTTGCTAGAGAAGGTCTGGTATATGTTATCCAATGCAGGACTGTCAAAGAAGTTTTGGGCTGAAGCTTTGGCGTATGCATGCCACCTCGTCAATAGGTTGTCGTCATCTGCAATAGGGGGGAAGACTCCTCTTGAAGCTTGGTCAGGAAAAACTATTGGGGACTATGATTTGCTACGGGTCTTCGGATGTCCAGCCTACTACCATGTCAGAGAAGACAAATTGGACCCAAGGGCAAAGAAAGGGGTGTTCGTTGGCTTCAAGCGAGGAACCAAGGGGTTCAAGATTTGGGACCAAACGGACAACAAGTTCATACTCAGCAGGGATGTCACGTTCGATGAGGCTTCTTTGATGGAGCCTACGGTCTCTTAGCAGGTGGAGACCAGCAACAAGGAGCTATTGCAGCGGGTGGAGATTGATGCAGATTCACCATCTCTAGAGGATTCAGTATCAGTTCGGATCATTCCTGAGGTGACACAGGGAAGTGATCGAGCAGTTGAAGAAGATGCTGAAGAGGATGAACAGAGTCAAGAGTAGGTCATGGGTACTATTCCAGATCCTACTGCAGTTGAAAGACCAAGAAGGAACACTAGGAAACCAGGTTGGCTCACCACTGATATGGTCATTGCGTATGCACTTCCAGTCGTCGAGGAGGCTATTCCATCTACCTTCAGAGAAGCTGAGATCAGTTTGGAAGCAAAGATGTGGAAAGCGACCATGAATGAAGAGATGCAATCTCTCTATAAGAACAACACATGGGAACTCACCAAGTTGCCCAAGGGGAAGAAGGCCATAGGATGCAAGTGGGTGTTTGCTAAGAAGTAAGGATAACTCCAAGAAGATGCAGTGCGCTACAAGGCTCGTTGGTGGCTAAAGGCTACGCTCAGAGGAAGGAATTGACTATAACGAGGTATTCTCTCATGTAGTTAAACATTCGTCAATTCGTATTATATTGGCCTTGGTTGCACAGAATGAGTTGGACCTTGACCAACTCGATATGAAGACCGCCTTTCTCCACGGCGATCTTGAGGAGGGATCTACATGACACAGCCCACAGGCTACAAGACTGCAGGGAAGGAAGAGTTAGTGTGCAAGCTAAAGAAGTCGCTGTACGGATTGAAGCAGTCTCCTAGACAGTGGTACAAGCGATTTGATAGCTTCATCAGGAAGAATAAGTACACACGTAGCCATTTTGATCCATGTGTGTACTACAACGGGCTACCATCAGGTGAATATATCTATCTACTTCTTTATGTAGATGATATGTTGATTGCTTCGAGGTCGAGATCTGCTATTGATGCTCTGAAGAAGGATCTATCGTCAGAGTTTGAGATGAAGGGCCTGGGAGAAGCTAGGAAAGTATTGGGCATGGAGATCACTAGAGACAGGAGAGCTGGCAGGGTAAGTTTGACTCAGAAGGGCTATTTGGAGAAGGTACTGCAGAGGTTTAATATCAGCATGGATACCAAGTCTGTTAGTACACCTATGGCGCCTCACTTTAAATTGTCTACAAAGATGTCTCCAAGGAGTGTTCAAGAGCGTGAGTATATGTCTCACGTTCCATATGTCAGTGCAGTGGGTAGCTTGATGTACGCTATGGTGTGTACGAGGCCAGATCTATCACAGGCCGTCTCCATGGTGAGTCGATATATGCATGATTCAGGACAGGGTCATTGGGAAGCTTTGAAATGGATCTTGAGATACATCAAGGGAACCATTGATGTAGGCCTAGTGTTTGAGAAGGACAACACTGGAAAGCAAGAATGCATAGGGTATGTGGATTCTGACTATAGGGGATCTTGACAAGCGCCGGTCGATGACGGGATATGTCTTCACATCTCACAGGCACCGGTAAGTTGGCGCTCCACACTGTAGTCTACCGTCACTTTGTCGACCACAGAGGCTGAGTACATGGCTATGACAGAGGCCGTGAAGGAGGCAATCTGGCTTCAGGGGTTGCTTTATGACTTGGGCGTGGAACAGGATCTGCTGAAGATTAACTGTGACAGCATGAACGCCATCTACTTGGCGAGGAACCAGGTCTATCATGCAAGGACGAAGCATATTGACGTCAGGTACTATTTCGTTCGGGAGATTCTAGAGGAAGGTGACATCGACTTGTTGAAGATTCACACTTCGGATAATCCGGCCGACATGCTTACGAAGGTGGTGTCGGGAGTGAAGTTTGCACATTGCAAAGTTTTGCTCCATGTCCTTCAGGTGGCTTGAGCTTACTGAAGCTCATTCAGGTGAACTACGGACGGCTTGATCCCTTGGGCAGGGGTACGCAGGCAACCACAATGGTGCAGCCGCTCTCGAGTCGGTGTTCGGCTCAGATTTGGAGAATCTTCACCGAAGTGGAGAATTGTTGGAAAGAGAGATTATTGCAGAGGAATTTGCCGAGGGTCGTCGAGATGATCGCCAAGGAAGTCGACGATGAAAGGCGAAGGGAACAGCAGCAGGAAATAGCAGCAGCAGCAGAAAACAGGCTGGTCGGTCGACCGGACCGGTCGACCGACATGCACAGCGTGCACAGGATCAGAAGGCGGTCGACCGACCGGTCGACCGCAGTCCCTGACTGTAAGTGCCCAACTCTCTGTTGGGCACGGTCGACCGCCCGGTCGACCACAGACCCTGACTGTAAGTGCCCAACTCTCTGTTGGGCACCCGGGCGACCGACCGGTCCGACCCGACAGTCGGGTTCGGGTAAAAATCTGCTGTTTCGGAAATCTGTGTATTTAAGGCTGTTGTTTAATTCTAGGGTTTTGTACCTGCGAAAAAGGATTTGCTGGAGCTCTCTTGCATTCAAAGAGGCTGTTAGCAATTGTAATCATCTTCCTGCTAATTAATCTTTCCATTGGATTGCCCCGAGGACGTAGGCATTGAGGCCGAACCTCGTTAATATTGTTGTTTGCGTTTTGTGCTTTCTTCTGGTGATTATTTGTGCTGTTGAGTGTTTTTTGTGCTTGGAGATTTGTGAGATCCTCAGTTGGTTGTTGTCACCGGGCACAACACAATAATCTGTCAAAAATACCGTATAACTTCAAATTAGTGTGCTAACTGTTTCACTTTCTCTCTAATTTCCACTAACAATCTCGAAACAACACCGACTCTAGGAACAAATCATCCCTTTGTTCTTCTTTCCCTTTCGCAAAAACTCTCTCCGCTTGTCTTTGTTGTTGTTGTTGTTGTTGTGACTGCGGTGGTTGCTGCTGGTTCTGGTTCATGTAAGAAGCCATGGAGTTCTCGAACCCTGAGAACCCATAGCTCCCTGATCCTTGCAGCATTTCGAGCGTATATAGAGTACTCTGACCTTGATCAGATGCACTTGGTATTGCTGCACGGAACAATGAGTTAGTAGTTGTCATTTGGTTATGATTGTCCGGCATCGCTGATGGCCTTATCGCCATTGTGAAGTTGTTGGTGTCCACGGAAGGAGGCCTGCTTGCATTATGCCCTCCACTTCCGCGAGCTGCAGGGACATCGTGGTTGTGTCTACCCTCATAGGTTGTGATCACTGCCCTTAGGTCATGGGCTGCTCTCTCACTCTGCTTTCGAACAGGACAGCCTGCGGTTGTGCACTTGTAGTAGCTCCTGTAGGATGACAGTATTAGTTTTGAGCAAATGGCTGATAGTTTGTGATAGTTTATGATAGTTTCTGAAGATTTCGACAATTTGTTTCAGTAAAGATGTATTTCATAACATCGAAGTATAGGCAAGATGTGCATAGAGATCAATATCAAACATGTCAGAGATCTAAGTTGAAGCACAATGCTCACCTTGGATTGGGATTCTCCTTCACCACCTTCTGCCCGTATTTTCTCCATCGATACCCGTCATCAAGAATATCGATGTCGGTCCTGGTGTGAACCACCACTCTAGGCTCCCTGACTGTCCTGTTGCCTGAAGCTGAGATCCCTTCACTCTCACTCTCCTTCCTGAAAAACAAATGAACCACAAAATTCATTCCTTTCTTACATATTCAATATCTAAGGACTAGAAAAGTATTGATGCATATGAACGCAAGCTTACCATCTTTTCATATCAGGGGCATCGCCATCATCAAATTCATCTCCCAATGATCTAGTTCTCTGAGAGCTCATATCAATGTTATCATCACCGAAAGAAACCGAAGAGTTTTCAGGCGTTGTAACAGAATCCATCGGTGATGCTTCGGCTGGCACCAGAGACTGAATTGCGAGGGAAGACAAGGACGAGTTTCTTCTTGTAGACTGAGGCTTTGGGTGGTTGTGAGTGCCTCTGTACACAATCTCAGTAATCTGCCCCATCTAAAGATCTCTCCACCTTCTTCTTCGTTGGGCAGTTTGGGAAAGTGCACTTGTAGTAGCTACGAGGGTTCTCGCTCCCTTTCACTTGCTTCTGCCCGTACTTCCTCCATTTGTAGCCGTCGTCTGACCTCCTCTGTTGTATGAACATTGTGTTGGGTTGTGAGACTGGAATATCTGAAGAATTGGTCTGAACTGGGGCAACATATTCAGGCTTTATGTCAGGCCTAATAGAAGGCAACTGCATGATACTGTTATTGTGTTGTTGATAGCTCCACTGTTGTTGTGTACTTTGAAGGCGTTTTCCTGAATCAAAAACAAAGATGGCGCATCAAAATTAGAGAGATCTATAAGACATACTTTAGGGAAAGCAGAAAAATCTGTAGATTAAAATCGAAGGATGTACTGATGAAAATGAGGTCGAAGAAGGGTGAAAGGATGATGGTTGCATGTTTCCATCCCTTGTGCTGTTGGCTTGTGTCTGAAAAGAGAAGTCTGAACAAGTCCTGTCTTCCTCTTTGATGCCTTGCTGATGCTGAGTAGAACTAGTGCCCCTCAAATTGAAGGATTGAGCAGCTAAACTCCCAGTGGATGGAGATTGTAAGAGCTATTAAAGAGAAACAACAACACAATTATTTATTATCAATCTAAAGAACAAAGGTACATATGTGATCACATATTGAAATATTCACAAGAAGAGAAAGGAAACATTTAAGGGGAAGGTAAAAGGCTAGGAGAGTATCTTTGCTTGAAAAGAAAGTTGAGGCTATCCATAAATCAAGATACCTTATCTAAAAGAAGAAGAACAGCAAGAAAGAAAAGGTATCAGGAGCTAACTATTTATTTATGTAGAGTTCAAAATATGCACGAAATTGTTACATACCAACCTAATATGCATACGAACAAAACAAGAGCATCAATCTAATAGTTGAGAACAACTTGATTGTTATTGTTTTCTGAAAATGAGTTTACTTCACTGTTAATTTGAACAAAACTTGTTACTCACATTAGAAGATGAGAGGAACAAGAGAATCCCAGAGCTCGGCGGAGCTGAGCCCGGAGGGGATCGTGTGGTACGAAGAAGGCGATGCCGGGGGAGGAGATATGGGGAGTGAAGGGGGAGGAAGAGACTTGAACTTGGGCAAACTTGAGTTGTCTGTTTGGTCTGAAAATCCCCGGACATCGCCATCATCGACCGGTTCTCCACATTGCCGGCCCTTGTGAGGAGGTGGTGGTTGTTGAGAAGGAGAACGAGGCCGGCGACCACGAGTTCGCCAAGGTTTCCAAGCTTCCTGACTACTTATTGAGGAAGGAAGAAGTAGAGAGGAAAGGAGAGAGAATTTGTTTAAGAAAAGAGGAGTAAGAGTGGCTACCATATATGTTCGTATGGATTGTAGATGTTTATGCATGTTTTAGACTAAAGAGGGGGCAAATTTGTTTGATTGTAAGAAGAGTGTGACGTGGCACACACACACGGGGAGGGCATTTTCAGAGAAGGAAAATGGGGGTGTGGAAAATTTGACCAGTCATATTTTGACTGGTCAGCTGGCGGCAGGTGCATCTGTGCATTGCTCGGTATGACCTGTTCTATATTATTTCATTAAAATAAAAATAAAAGAGATTTCGTTTCAGTCACTCGTAAAAGTCAAATCATGTTAAAAAACCTCACCCACAAAATTTAATTCGCTTTAGTTATATCTTTTTTTTAAAGAAAAGACACGCGCTCATGTGTCAAATACAGAAGCGCTACTGAGGATGACGCGTCAACGTGTCGAGCGTAGAAGCGCTGTTGGGCACACTTTAAAACGGTGAAAAAGACTTAAATATCCAGCAATATTAAGTAAGAATTGCGACAATAATTGCAATCCTCATAAAAATATCTAATTTCTGAGTCTTTATTAAGACTGCGATCATGATCGCAGTCCTCACAAAAATGACATGTTTCTGAGTATTTATAGGAATGCGAGTATGATGACAGCCCTCTTTATTAAGATTGCGACCATGATCGCAATCTCACAAAAATGCCATTTTTTTTTTTAATCTGACTCTCTCCTTGTTATACGATCGATTCGATTTGTTCCTATCTATTCTCTTGAGATCGAGATTGAATGATTTATGGTGCTGAAGTCGCTCGCAGCGAGACTCACCTGCAATGGGAATCACGCTTCCTTCAAGTCAAGCAGACAAGAACATCGCCTAGATTGAGAAAAAGGTAAAAAGAGAGATAAAATTATATGAGAAGAAGGATCTGATACGTCTGGTTGCTTTTTGCTGGCGTGGATGAGGCTGAGGCCAAACAAATGATGAAGCTGAGATTTTTCCTAATTATATTAAAAAAATATGTGATTGTAGCCAATTTTTCCAAAATAAAAATGGACTTTGAACTTTCGTGTATGGTTTTATTGATCGTGACCGTCTATTATTTTATGAATGGTTGTGATTCGCTTAGATAAGAATGGAATTGAGCCTGTGTGATTGTTCGGTCGGGACGGTGGGTAGAATGATCTAAAATATACAAATAAACTCATTTCATAAATTAAATAATTAATTTTGGGATTTGCTTAAAGTAATTGATGGATGATGGTCATGTCCGTACAAAATCATTTTGAATTTGAACCGTTCGTCACAAAAATTCATACAGATTGGGTCGCAGGCATCAATGGTACCCAAAGAAGAAAGAAAAGAGTATCAAAGCCCAGGTAATGCATGCCATGTGTTAAACTAAATATAATAGATGCGTTATAAAAGTCATTAATGACTGTTCACATTAATCCTAAATAGTTAGTCACTATATATAATGATGTAAGTAATGATGACAACATGCAAATAGTTACTGCATAGTATCTCAGAATTTCACTATAAATAAGTCTTTTTTGATTCATGTTTATTTAATTCTGAAATCAATAAGTGTCTCTCTTTCTACTATTTCTCTTTAGAAATTCTCTCTTAGTGTGATATTTCTTAGTTTTTACAACATGTTATCATCACGAACACTCTAATTCTATCACAAGCTTTTACCTCTATTAACTCAAGGAAAAGTTATCACCATGTCAAACCTTACAAAGCTTAAGTTCATTCCACTACATATCACGGAAAAGAATTATATGTCTTGGGTCATTGATATAACATGCATCTCGAATCATGGGTCTCACGGAGATAATTAAAGAGAAGAATACAATGTCATCGCAAAATAAAGTAAAAGCGACAATTTTCATTCGTAGATATCTTGACGAGTGCTTAAAATGCGAACGCCTCACAGTAAAAAATTCAAGTGTATTGTGAAAGAATTTGAAAGAAAAATATAATCATCAAAAGGAAACTGTACTTCCTGCCACCCGTGATGAATGAAACGCTTGGTGTTTTCAAGACTTTAAGAAAGTCAGTGATTACAACTCAGCAATGTTCAAAATAGTCTCTCATCTGAAATTCTGTAAAGTGAATATCACAGATGATGAAATATTAAAGAAAACTTACTCACATTTCATGCATCTCCTATAACTCTGCAACAACAATGTCGGTTGCATAGTATCAAAAAATATGATAAACTAATTTCATCTCTTCTAAGGGCAGATAAAGACAATAAACTTTTGATAAAAAATCATCAGTCTCGTCCTACTAGATAAGAGGTGTTTTCAGAAGAAAATGTTGTATTTTCTAAAAATTATGAACATGGACATAATCATGACTGTTGTGCGCAGAAACAACAACCAATTAGAGGAATCCTTGAGCCACAGATACAATATAGAAGTACTACCAATCAGCAAGAACAATTGAACAATGAAAGAAAACCAAACACAAAATTTAACGAGGTTCGGCCAATTTTGCCTACGTCCTCGGGGCAAGGAAGAGAGATTTCTTTATTGATTTGATAATCAATACAAATTGCAAGCAATACATATGAAGAGGACTCTGCCTCTCTTATATACCCAAGGAAACCCTAGGAGAATCAGATTCTGAATTGGACTCGTTTCCAATTTAGAACTCTTTCCGAATTTAGCCCAGACTCGTCTGTCAGTCGACCGGGCGGTCGACCGACCAAGTTCCCGGTCGACCGTGACGGTCGACCGTGCCTAACCGAGACTTATGCCCTTTCAATCGGTCGACTGGCGGTCGATCGGCTCCTTCTGCGGTCGATCGGGCGGCCGACCGCAAGTGGCCTATGCATGTTGGTGCACACCGGTCGACCGGGCGATCGACCGGTCTTCTGCTGCTGATGCTGTCTGGCTGCTGCTGGTTCTTCTTTGGCTCCTTTCGACTTCCTCTCTCTTCCTATAATTCTCCACCTCGGTGAAGATTTCTCAAATCTGAGCCGAACTGAAACATAGGATCTGTCGACTCGAAAGTGGCTGCACCAGTGTGGTTGCCTACGTACCCTGCCCAAGGGATCAAGCTATCTGTAATTCATCCAAAAGGAGCTTCAACAAGCTCATGCAACATGAAGGATATGGAGCAAAGCTTTACAATGTGCAAACTTTACTCCTGACACCACCTTGGTAAGCATGTCAGTGGGATTCTCCATTGTGTGAATCTTCAGCAACTCAATATCACCCTCATCGAGAATCTCCCTAATAAAATGGAACCTGACATCGATGTGCTTCGTCCGTGCATGATACACCTGGTTCTTGGCTAAATAAATAGCACTCATACTGTCACAGTTGATCTTCAGTAGATCCTGATCAATCCCCAAGTCATCAAGCAGGCCTTGAAGCCAAATGACCTTCTTCATAGCCTCCGTCATGGCCATATACTCGGCCTCTGTGGTAGACAATGCAACGGTAGACTGTAGAATAGAGCGCCAACTAACCGGTGCTTGAGATAATGTAAAGACATACCCCGTTGTGGACCGGCGTTTGTCAAGGTCACCAGCATAATCGGAATCTACATACCCGATACAATCCTGCTTCCCTATGGAATCCTTCTCGAATATCAGACCAACATCTATGGTACCTTTAATGTACCGCAGAATCCACTTCACTGCCTCCCAATGACCCTGTCCCAGGTCATGCATATACCTACTGACCATAGAGACAGCTTGTGACAGATCTGATCATGTACACACCATAACATACATAAGACTACCAACTGCGCTAGCATATGGGACGTGAATCATGTACTCACGTTCTTCAACAGTCTTTGGAGACATAGTAGCAGATAACTTGAAATGAGGAGCCAGTGGTGTACTTACAGATTTTGTATCCTTACCGATGTTGAACCTCTGAAGAACCTTTTGCAAATACCCCTTCTGTGTCAAGCTCACCTTGCCACCCCTTCGGTCTCGAGTAATTTCCATGCCTAGCACCTTCCTAGCTTCACCAAGATCCTTCATCTCAAATTCAGAAGATAAGTCCCTTTTCAGAGTATCAATTGCAGATCTAGACTTTGAAGCAATAAGCATATCATCTACATACAATAGTAAATAGATATACTCTCCTGTCGGTAGCTTTTTGTAATACACACATGGGTTATAGTGGCTACGTGTGTACCTCTTTCCTCTGATGAAGCTGTCGAACTGCTTGTACCACTGTCTAGGAGACTGTTTTAACCTATACAGCGACTTTTTCAGCTTGCATACCATATCTTCTTTCCCTGCAGCCTTGAACCCTGTCGGCTGAGACATGTAGTGTTGGCCCAAAGGCCTTCCACTCTAGTTTTGATGATGATTAACTCATGTAGTTATGTGTACTAATAATCTTGTGATTTTAGTTTCAGATCTTTAATCAAGTTATTAGTAGGTGATTAGCTTCAACAAGATGATTTGGAAGCTACCCACATGTTTGATTCAAGTGCCCAAGCGTCAAGATCATATATAGCACTTGCTCCGTGGATCAAAGAGTTTTGGATCGAGTCGGCTTGGGGATTGCGTTCTACAAGAAGACATCGGTACCATAGTTTAGTTTTGGGTTTAGATCCTAATTGTAAAGATTAGAATAGTATGATAAGCTCAAGTTCACAACACACACGTATCATGTTTTGGTTTTCGGTTTTTGGTTTAACCGATCTTGGTTTGCATGAATAGATATTATATCAAAACAAGTTTACATGGTTTAATGTATATTAGATTGTTTTATATACATGCATGCTTCAACTCTTAGACAAACTTACTTTGATATACCTATTTCATAAGTTTTAGGTTTTGTGTTTTAACAATACTTAATTTTGGAATTAAGGACAAAAACTATGATATGTATATGTTTCATGTATATTGGATTTCTATCCATATGCATCATGTTTCAAAATATTTAAATATCATGTTTTTGTATTTGGATGAGTTTTAGACAAAATGTATTTTTCTATTCAAGAATCCAAGTTTTAGAAAATACAAGGTTTGGTTTTTGATAAAAATTAAAAGACATAAAAATAGTTTTAATTGCTTGATATTTGAGTCAAAACTTTTATCACATGTTTATATATCAATGCAATTTGACAAAACTATTTTGGGAATTTTTAGTAGTTTATAAGAATTTATTGGATATTTATTTCCCCAGATTTCTGACCTGTTTTGGTGTCTGCCAGGCTGATCGGTCGACCGGTACGGTCGACCGCATCATGTAGACGGTCGACCGTATGGGTCGACCGACGTGCACAGAAACGTGCACGCTGGCTACACCTATAGCCGGTCGACCGGGCCGGTCGACCGACTGAGAGAAGGTTTGCTCTCTGTTTGTTTGGGTCGACCGGGCGGTCGACCGCTAGCGCCAACGGGTCAAAAATTGACCGTTGGGCGGTCGACCAGGCGGTCGACCGTCAGGGTAATTCTGGCAAACATTACAGCCAACGGCTATTTTCTGGATTAGCCTATAAATACCCCATTTGCAAGAGTTTTTCTCTAAGAATTTTTGTGCGAATTTTTACATACTCTCTGGTGTTTTTACAGCATTAAAAAGAAGTTTTTGAGCTTAATTTGAACAATCTTTTTGGTGTTTTCTTTAGGGTTTGAAAAATCAAAGAAAAGGGTTTTGGGAAAAGCTTTTGAATTGAACTTCTCTATCTTGGTTTCATTTATTTCCCAAAGATTTTCTTTGAGTTGCTGGTTTCAAATCCCTTGGTTTTCTCCACACTTGAGCTAAAATCTACTATCTTTTTATAGGATTTTGTGTGGGAAAAAGAGATTGTTTTGTGGTTGTTGTTTGAAACCACTAAGTTGTAAACCCTATCTTTAGCTTGGCTTTGTGCCTTTCCCTCATTGTGTTGAGGAAGTTTGGCTATTGGGTTGTATCCCTCAAGGTTGTGAGGTGATCCTTGTATTGGTTTTGAGTTTGGAAATCCCTCAAGTTGTGAGGAGATTGTTGGCTTGGAGTTGTGCCTCAAAGAGGAGGTTGTGATTGTAAAGAGAGGAGTTAGGTACTCCTTGTGAGAGTTCTTGGTGAACTAGCTAGTGGATTAGAAATCCTTCGTGTGTCGAAGGCGGGGATGTAGAGCTGGGTGCTCGAACCTCGATAACATATCTCTGTGTTTGCGTTTGATCCATTGACTCTCTCTATCTCTCTCTTTATTTTGTGTATTGTGCATATTGCTATATCTTATACTTGCTTGTGTGTGTGCATCATTGTTGTAATTGCATTAGTTTTTAAATTCCGCATTAAGTTCACTAGATTAGCATCGTCACCTATTCACCCCCCCTCTAGGTGACTTTTCAATTGGTATCAGAGCTAGCGCTCCTGATATTTAGGTTTAACCACCTAAGAGTGAGATCTTGGTTTGCTAATCTTCATTTGCATTTTCATTTGCACACATTTAGTTTGCACTTATGGCTAGCCCTCCTATGTTTGATCATTTTAGACTTGATGCTTGGAAGGCTAATATGACTAAATATTTAAAAGACCTAGGACATCTAGTTTATCAAGCCATTACCATAAAATCCCTCCCAAATAGTAGCAAGCATAAGAAGGCCAATGCATTAGCACTTAGGGCACTTAGAGCATCTCTAAATGAACATTTATTACATGTTTTTGATCGTTATGATTCGGCTTTTGCAGTTTGGAGCATCTTGACTTCTCCCGAGCTTCCAAGGATTATCAACAAGATGAGGAGATCTAAGAGAGAAAAGTCCGAAGAGCAATGCCTCATGGTCCAAGGGAAGAACTCCCTTGAGGTACAATCAGATTCTCAAATAGATGATAGCTCTAGTTCCTATTGTCTTGGATGTTTTGAAGTTCAAACTTTAAATATGGAACTTGTTCAAAAGCTTGAAAATTTGTTAGAAAAACATGATTTGTTGAAAGATGATAATCTTGTTTTGAAAATGAATTAAAGGATTTATGCTCTAATTTTGAATTGATGTTGCAAGAGAAGGAAGAGATTGCAAGTGAATGCGACTCACTTAAATCTCAACTCAAACTTGTTTTAAAGGAAATGAATTTTTGAAAAACAAAAATGATTGTGATGATGTTGTAAAGCACAATGAGATCTTATCTTCAAAATTAGATCTTGTTTTTAAAGAAAATGTTACTTTGAAAAATGAAATTGATTTCATAACAAAAGAATTGGATTTGGTTTTGAATAAAAATAAATCTTTGCAAAATGATATTGATATTCATGTTTGCCATGCTAGTGTAGCTTCTACTTCTTGCACACCTATAGCATGCTCCACTTTATCTTCTAGCATTGAAAATGATATAAATAATTTGAAGAAAAGTGTTGATTATTTGGGCTCCACTTTGAGCCAATGTGCTTTAAATCACACTCGTTTGGAATCCTTGGTTCGCAAGAAACAAGCTCCAACTATGTATGCACACCCTACACGGCATACACATGCTCATCACGGACACAATCATAACATGTATGCTCATGTGTACACTTGTACACATTGTGGTCGAAAAGGCCACCTTGCTAGATTTGCTATGATAGATTACATATTGAAAATTTAGCAACTAATCTTGTATGGGTTAGGAGAGATACTAATCCCCGTGGACCCACAAGAAAATGGGTACCAAGATCCACCTCTGTGATGTTTGATGTAGGTGGAGGCTCTCGCATAACGTGAGAGTATTGGTGCCTTGAGGTGGATGCATTCTAAGCTAAAAGGAGAACCATTTGGATGCTTCACTCTCAAGGAGATTAGGTGGGAGGACCACCGGGTGTTTTGGAGACATGGAGAGTTACCTCTTCGGTTTTGGTAACAATCCCTTACTCCATTTAGTGTTTACATGCTTTTTACGTTCATTTTTTTTTTTTTGCATGTTGTGTTTTGTTATGCTTGTGCCATGTTCATTAGAATAGTGTTATACATGTTTAGTTACTTGAGCACCTATATCTTATATGGATCTATATTTAGTGTTCTCACCTTATTTAAACTAACATGTATGCTCTAGATCTAGTGTACATGCATATGCATAATGATCATATGAATGTTTATGATGTTTTGTTTTGATGACTCATATTTTGTGTTCTCTTTATGTTTTAGCTATCATGTTTATCATAGGTTTAATGCACATGTCTTTGTCATGCAAATCATATGGTTGACTATGTTTTTTTTTATTGTTCATGTTTTGATAAATAACTTGTGTTGTATGATTTCTAATTTAGCCACATGTTTTGACGTTTATAGGCTATCATGTATTTCTTGATTCTAATAGCATGTGGATGTTCTTCATGACCATTTTTATGTTTTTCATGATTGATTTGTATCCGTTTTATGCATAATAATTTGATTACTTGTTTAGATGTTAGTTTTCATTAAGACTAGAATTTATACTTGCACATGTAGTGGGACACAAATAAACCTTTATATATGTTTGTGCTTGGATGCCTATTTGTACCCTTTAGATGTTCCAGTACAGTCTAGTTTTGATGATTCATGCATTCAAACATGTATTCCTATTTTTGATGTGTTTTCAATGATTAAGTGTTTTCACTTCATGTATATGTCTATTTTGCCAAACCTTAAGATATACATGTATGCCCCTTGAGTCATTTGCTTTTCATGCAAATCTTTATTTTGGACTCAATTGTGTTTAGGGATATGTATGTATACTTTTGTTTTGTCAAAATATACATATGCCTTGGAGTTTAGTTTGTTATGATGATTTTCGTGTCATTGAGGAAATTTCCTTTAGTAAAGAAGATTTAGTTTTTCATGTGTTCATATTTTAAAGGAATTTCAATCGAGCTTGATTGTCCATTTTCATGATGATATGTTTCACACAACACTTGTACACTCACCCTATTTAATGTTTACTCTTGATTTAGTTTTCATGAGTACAATTTGTGCTATATGGATTTTGAGTGTTTTAATGTCATGTGATTTACATGTGTTTTCATGAAAAACATTTTTGTTATTCCTCACTTGAAGGATTACGTGCTAGTTTTTCAAATTTTCATACAACTAGTTCGTATTCTTCAATTTGGTAGAGTTTTTCAAACAAACCATAATTCCAAATCTATTTTTGAAAACCCCTACCATTAATGGGCGGTTGGATGGGAGATCATGTTCATGTATACTTTAAAATGAAAATCATTTAAATCTTGAACATGATTGGGAGGTATAGTTGATATGAGTCATACACTTGATCTTCTTGTTGTTTCAATTGGTATCATTGAATTCTTTCAATTGGTATCAATCTTGACATCCTTTGTATACTCATATATGTTTTGTTTTATATATGTATGCTTACACTTCATATAGTATCAATTTTAATTGGTATCTACTTCTTACATACATATATAGATGATTTATTTGTGCTTATTATATCCCTATATCTTGAAGCACAAATTTTGGTTATGTTAAGCTTGAGTTTTTCAATTGGTATCCATATACAAGCTTTATCATAATTTTAAGATTGCTAAGCTTGAATTTTTAATGAATATCATGTTCAATTGATTTAATTTTCAATTGGTATCTTATTTCAAGCCTATGCATATTTTCTTTTGGTATTTCATAAAGGGGGTGAAAACTCGTATTTTATATTTCAATTGGTATTTGGTTTACCATTGTTTTTGTTTCCCACTCCTTAACTTTATGATATTAAAGTAATTGGTATCATATGCTTATAATGAAAAATATCTTCTTTGGTATCAAGATGCTATTTGTTTCCTTAAATTTGGTATCAATTTTTTATTATCTATTGGTATCAAGTTTACATTACATGTTTTCATTTTGATATAAAATGTTATTTTGTTTCAATGCCTTGTTTTATTTCAAATAGGATTTGGCATTTCTCAAAGTTTGTTATTTTCAATTGATATCATATTGACCTTGGTTTTACCCCTTGGAATAATTTATTACTTCTTTGTTTTGAAGATTTAGGGGGAGAAGTATTTATTTTCATTATGTTTGTTTTTACCCCTTTGTTGATGATTGACAAAAAGGGGGAGAAGAATTTGTAGTTTATATGCATGGTTGATTTATGCATATGTTTTAGTTGGTTTTCATTAGTAATAATATGTTGGTTTCAATATTATTGTTTTATTGGTATCAAGAGCATGTTTCATTGTTTATGTTTTATTTTAATTGGTATCCAGAACATGTTTATATGTGTTTAAGAACATTCATTGCATATCTTATATGTTTTATTGTTATGCATGAGTTAAGGGGGAGCTTATTTGAAGCTTTACTTTAATCCATGCATATATAACTCCATGAGTTTTGTCATCATCAAAAAGGGGGAGATTGTTGGCCCAAAGGCCTTCCACTCTAGTTTTGATGATGATTAACTCATGTAGTTATGTGTACTAATAATCTTGTGATTTTAGTTTCAGATCTTTAATCAAGTTATTAGTAGGTGATTAGCTTCAACAAGATGATTTGGAAGCTACCCACATGTTGATTCAAGAGCCCAAGCGTCAAAGATCATATATAGCACTTGCTCCGTGGATCAAAGAGTTTTGGATCGAGTCGGCTTGGAGATTGCGCTCTACAAGATGACATCGGTACCATAGTTTAGTTTTGGGTTTAGATCCTAATTGTAAAGATTAGAATAGTATGATAAGCTCAAGTTCACAACACACACGTATCATGTTTTGGTTTTCGGTTTTTGGTTTAACCGATCTTGGTTTGCATGAATAGATATTATATCAAAACAAGTTTACATGGTTTAATGTATATTAGATTTGTTTTATATACATGCATGCTTCAACTCTTAGACAAACTTACTTTGATATACCTATTTCGTAAGTTTTAGGTTTTGTGTTTTAACAATACTTAATTTTGGAATTAAGGACAAAAACTATGATATGTATATGTTTCATGTATATTGGATTTCTATCCATATGCATCATGTTTCAAAATGTTTAAATATCATGTTTTTGTATTTGGATGAGTTTTAGACAAAATGTATTTTTCTATTCAAGAATCCAAGTTTTAGAAAATACAAGGTTTGGTTTTTGGTAAAAATGAAAAGACATAAAAATAGTTTTAATTGCTTGATATTTGAGTCAAAACTTTTATCACATGTTTATATATCAATGCAATTTGACAAAACTATTTTTGGGGATTTTTAGTAGTTTATAAGAATTTATTGGATATTTATTTCCCCAGATTTCTGACCTGTTTTGATGTCTGCCAGGCTGATCGGTCGACCGGTACGGTCGACCGCATCATGTAGACGGTCGACCGTATGGGTCGACCGACGTGCACAGAAACGTGCACGCTGGCTACACCTATAGCCAGTCGACCGGGCCGGTCGACCGACTGAGAGCAGGTTTGCTCTCTGTTTGTTTGGGTCGATCGGGCGGTCGACCGCTAGCGCCAACGGGTCAAAAATTGACCGTTGGGCGGTCGATCGGGCGGTCGACCGTCAGGGTAATTCTGGCAAAAATTACAGCCAACGGCTATTTTCTGGATTAGCCTATAAATACCCCATTTGCAAGAGTTTTTCTCTAAGAATTTTTGTGCGAATTTTTACATACTCTCTAGTGTTTTTACAGCATTAAAAAGAAGTTTTTGAGCTTAATTTGAACAATCTTTTTGGTATTTTCTTTAGGGTTTGAAAAATCAAAGAAAAGGGTTTTGGGAAAAGCTTTTGAATTGAACTTCTCTATCTTGGTTTCATTTATTTCCCAAAGATTTTCTTTGAGTTGCTGGTTTCAAATCCCTTGATTTTCTCCACACTTGAGCTAAAATCTACTATCTTTTCTATAGGATTTTGTGTGGGAAAAAGAGATTGTTTTGTGGTTGTTGTTTGAAATCACTAAGTTGTAAACCCTATCTTTAGCTTGGCTTTGTGCCTTTCCCTCATTGTGTTGAGGAAGTTTGGCTATTGGGTTGTATCCCTCAAGGTTGTGAGGTGATCCTTGTATTGGTTTTGAGTTTGGAAATCCCTCAAGTTGTGAGGAGATTGTTGGCTTGGAGTTGTGCCTCAAAGAGGAGGTTGTGATTGTAAAGAGAGGAGTTAGGTACTCCTTGTGAGAGTTCTTGGTGAACTAGCTAGTGGATTAGAAATCCTTCGTGTGTCGAAGGCGGGGATGTAGAGCTGGGTGCTCGAACCTCGATAACATATCTTTGTGTTTGCGTTTGATCCATTGACTCTCTCTCTATCTCTCTCTTTATTTTGTGTATTGTGCATATTGCTATATCTTATACTTGCTTGTGTGTGTGCACATTGTTGTAATTGCAATTAGTTTTTAAATTCCGCATTAAGTTCACTAGATTAGCATCGTCACCTATTCACCCCCCCTCTAGGTGACTTTTCATGTAGATCTCTTCATCATATCGCCATGGAGAAAGGAGGTCTTTACATCGAGTTGATCAAGGTCCAACTCGTACTGTGCCACCAGAGCCAATAAGATGCGAATTGACGAATGCTTTACAACAGGAGAAAATACCTCATTGTAGTCAATTCCTTCTCTTTGTGCATAGCCTTTTGCTACCAATCTGGCATTGTAGCGCACCATGTCTTCTTTAAGAGATCCCTGCTTCTTTGCGTACACCCACTCACAGCCTATCACATTTTTTCCTTTGGGCAACCTTGTGAGTTCCCAAGTGTCGTTCTTATAAAGAGACTTCATCTCTTCATCTCTTCTTCCATGGCAGCTTTTCACATCTTCGACTCTAAACTGATTTCAGCTTCTCTGTAGGTAGACAGGATAGCCTCCTCAACGACCGGAAGTGCATAAGTAACGACCATATCTGTAGTGAGCCAACCTGGCTTCCGTGTGTTTCTCCTTGGTCTTGTAACTGTAGTAGAATCAGGAAAATCACCCATGATCTGTTCCTGATCCTCTTCATCATTAGCATCTACCTCATTTGCTTGATCATTACCTTGTGTCACCCTAGGTATGATCCTCACCGATGCTGAACTGTCTAGAGATAGTATATTAGTATCATTCTCCACCTGCTGCGATACATCTTTGGTCTTGCTAATCTCCACCTGCTGAGAGATCTTAGGCTTCAACATCGAAGCCTCATCAAATGTGACATCCCTGCTGAAAATAAACTTCCTGTCCGTAGGATCCCAGATCTTGAATCCTTTGATTCCCTTCTTGAAACCGACGAACAAGCCCTTCTTTGCTCTTGGGTCTAGTTTATCTTCTTTAACATGACAATAGGCTGGACAACCAAACACCCTTAGCAAATCATAATCAGCAGCAGTTTTTCCCGACCAAACTTCTAAAGGAGTCTTTCCTCCAATCGCAGACGACGGCAACCTGTTGACAAGATAGCAAGCGTAAGCCAAAGCCTCAGCCCAGAAGTTCTTCGATAAACCGGCATTGGACAACATACAACGGACCTTCTCTAGCAAAATCCTGTTCATCCTTTCTGCTATCCCCTTCTGTTGCTGTGTTTCCCTCACTGTGAAGTGCCTCTCTATGCCCTCATCAAGACATAGCTGAAGGAAAGGATCTGACTTATATTCCCCTCTATTATCTGAACAGAGGACCTTGATTTTCCTTCCCGTACTTCTCTCCAAATTCTTCTTCTACTTCACAAATAATTCTAGGACTTCCCCTTTGTGCCTCATGGTATATACCCAATAACGCCTAGAATAATCAATAAAAGGCACAAAGTAATGGTTACCTCCAATTGATGCAGTCTTGGTAGGTCCCCAAACGTCAGTGTGAACATAATCCAGAATCCCTTGGTGCAATGAGTTGCTATGCCGAATTTCACCTTGGTCTTCTTTTTGATGATACAATGTTCACAAAATTTCAACTTGCAGGTTCCGGCACCTTTCAATAATCCTTGTCTTGCAAGAGCTTGCAAAGACTTTTCTCCTGTGTGTCCAGCCTCATATGCCATATAGCCTGGTTGAGTCTTCATCTGAATCAGTAGAAGCCGCCACTTGCCCTGTAACACCCTTGATTGGTCGCTAATGTTGCATATTTAATATCATATTTTCATACTTATTATAGAATAAAATCTTCATTGTTCTAATTAAATGCTTAATTTATTTGCAGGCCCATTCCTTAAGGAGATGAAGAGAAATGAGCCCAAAAGCCCACCAAAATTCTGAGTTAAATCAGAATTAATTCGAGCTCACTGAATCAGGGCAAAATCAAGAGGTTGAGAACCGGTTGAGAAGAATCCTCTCAGAATCAATCGGTTAAAGCCAAGAATCCAAGGCCATTTCGTCACAATACGGGACTCAAACTGAAAAACCAACTGAAGATAAAAGCAGAAAGCGGAACCAGGGCAACCCACCAACAGGGTGTGGCCACCTGGCCACACCCTGGCCGCAGAAACGCGGCCCAAACCGCGTTTCCGCGGCTTGGTTGGGGAGTTAGGGGGAGCGTTTGCTCCCCCGATCTCCCCGGGGTCCTACATATTGGGGTTTTGCCTATAAAAGGCCAGTATTTGTACTGAAAATGGGACGACCATGCAAAGATAGGATTTAGACTAGTTTTCCATTTTTTAGTTTAAGTTTTTGTTTCTCTTTTTCATGTAATTTTAGTTTTAATTTATGTAATTCAGAGGAGATCAGACTTTCATCGAAGAACAAGAATGAAGCTTGAGCTGAGAGTGACACCGGTGTAAGGTTTCTTTCATTTCTTTGATCGTTATGAAATCGAATCTATGTTCTTTATTTGTATGTACTTCTTTTTAGCTTTCTTCTTCTTCTTCTTTTCTACTTCACTTTTCTTTTTGGTACAATTGTCTTTCAAGTGAGTCAAAAAGCATCGAAAGAGCCTTGCCTTTGCGAGTGCCACCGATAGCTCATGACGATGGAATTGAGTCTCTCTCTGTATCATTTCATGCTTGAGTTGTCTTGATGATGTAATGTGGAAGAGACCAATAATCAACTCTTATGGGCTATGCGCTGATTGCCTCCAATTCAAGGTAACATCGTAGCTGAAGATTCAAGGTAAGCTTTTGGTGAAAAGAAGGTAAGTAATTGTTTTTATTTCTTTTCTTTTATTTCTGTAAATTAAATCACCAACACTACCTCTTCCAAATCATTCTTTTTCAACTCATTTGTACATAGTCACTTTCTAATTCTCTCCACTTTCTTCATTCTACCGTTTTCTTTCTAACTTTAACATAACTCGTTTTTCATTTTTCTTTCTTAAAAACAAAGAAGAACTTTCGTTTTGTCTTCATAAAGATTTCAATAAAGAACCGTGAACGCTTCTATCGCAAACCCTCCTTGTGGATCACGACCCGCATAGCCACTTGCTATAGCGGTAAGAATTGAGCACTTGCATATCTTTATTCTAAATCTGAAATTCTTTATTTTGTGTGCAGGTTTTGCATCAATCAAATTTTGGCGCCGTTGCCGGGGAGGGTAATATTTTTATTGAAATCTGATTTTTATTGAAAAATTTTTAGAACTAAAACGAATTTTCTTCTCTGTTGCAGGTTATAGGGAAAGCAAAGCAGGAAATTAAGATTGCAGTAACATATAAGTGGTATTGGGCCTCTACTCTAGAAAGCAGAGACCAAGTGCCCTCTGCTTTGTTGCGTTTTCGCGGCCAAAGCCGCTGATCCGCGGCAGAAAGGAGTTGACTACTAACGTTGTTTTTTGCAGGGCTGCTTGACTTGTAAAATTCTAGTTTTCTGCAATTTGTTTTTTCTTTGCCATCACCAAAAGCCTGCTAATAAACCAATAGTAAAATACTTGTTGAAAAAGATAAAAAAATTGATTAGACGTTTGCATTTTAGGCACGTGTCTTTTCAATTCATTTATTTTTACTGTTGAAGAGTGCTGGAGCAAGGTACGTTCGCATTGCATGTAGTATAGGACTCATCTCTTGGTTGATTTTCATTGCTTTGAGTGAATCTTATTTACATATCTTGTACACTTGCACAAACTTATCTTAAGGGCACTAACCCATAACAAGATAAGATGGGGATTTAATCACCCTTCCTTCGCCCAAAAATCAGATTCTAAGCACTCACTAACCCTAGCCTAACTAAAAATGAGTAGACGTTGGCCCTAGGGACATCTCGGACTCAATTAGGAGATTATCCTGAGGGGAAAGGTGTTGGAATTTGACTCCTGCCAAATCAGTGTCTAGGAAAGGGATTAAGGGCCGAAAGCCCGAAGGTTGGTGGTTATTTAATTAAGGAACGTCTTTGACGGAAAATCTCCCACCAACCTTGCCCTGACCTGGCTGATTAGCTTGTGGTCAAAGTCTGCATTAAACCTTCCGTGGACAGTCTAATCAGTTAGGAGTCGTCTAGGTCATAGGTCTACCTTAACTTAGTTAGAATTTTTCCTTTTATTTGTTTGCTTATTTGTTTGTTTTCTTTTTGTTTGTATTCTATTGTGTGATATGGCTTATAATAACAATTTCTCCAACTTCAATAATAATCCATATTACACACCGACTTCATTTTCGGATATTACCAACCAGGTATATCATAACTTTAACCAATCTAGTATGCCGGATTGGTCTTATCCGAATCAATATAACCCATACCCCCAATCTAATAACTATAATTTCCATAATGATTTTAACTCTTCACAGAGTCAGTGGGGATTCACCTCCCCCAAGTCTAATTTTCAACCAACTTGTCCTCCTTCTCCACCTAGTCCACAATATTTTCAAGATTCATACTCAGTTCCACCAGTCCAAAATAGAAAACTATCAATTTTGGAAATGAGTATGCGTGATTCCAAACACAAATCCCAAAATCTGATGGACTCACAATTTCACCATCAATTCCAAGATAATACTTCATCTTTTCATCAAAACAATGAGCCTATCAACTATGAAAAGATGCTTGAAGCCATGACTCAGGCTCAAAACGCTCGTAATCGTGACATAGATATGATGGTCCAATCTTTACGTTCCCATCGTTTGACCAGTTCTGATGTCACTAACCATTCTGTTAGAGCCGATGAGTCAGGTGTTTTGGAAATCAAGGTTCCATTTCAAAACAATCATTTGCACTTGCCCAAACTCTAAATTTTGAAAAGAATATTGACATTTTGACAAGTTATCCTTTTCCTGAAATCGAACTTGAAAATGAATATGCTCATGAATCTCAACTTAGTGATTCAATTTTACTTCTTGATTCAATAATGACTCTGGTGTCTTCACCTGACTTCAATTTTTTTCCTGAGTCAACATTGGATCCTGTGCCAATTCATCATGAAATTGAATCACCTATTTTTGATGATCATATTGAACTTGACCAATTTTACACTTTTGAAAATCTTATTGACAAATTGGCAAGTTCTCATTTTTTTGATATTGAACTCAATGAGATATGTGACCTAGATTCTCAAATCTGTGATCCAGTTCAACTTTCTGAATCAATATTGACTCCTGTTTTGTTACCAAACTTGAGTAATATTTTAGAGTCAGTTTTGATTCCCCCACCTATCATTCCTGAACTTGAATCACTAATATTAAGTCACATTCCATTGTTGAAAAATCAATGTGGACTTGAGTTTCAACTTCTTCACTTGGACACACTTCTTGAACCAATCTCGACTCCTGAACTTTTACTTGACTTAAGTCACCTTCCTGAATCGGTATTAGTTCCTCTACTTCCTGAGTCCAAGTCAACCGTTCTATCATTTCATACTCCATTTTGGGACGAGGTGGTTGACAAATTTGACCCCGAAATCAGTTATGAAATTTGAAAATTAGATGGGGTCAAATATTTAATAAAAATCCATTATGGATTCATCATTTTAATGGGTTATATTAGAGATATTTCTGGTGGGTTCCTCCGAACCCAACGAAAAGTCGATTGGGCCGCATTTCGTGGACCAATCAGACCACCACCGGAACCACCACCTTAAGGTAACATTTTCCTTCCCTTTCTTCTTTTTCATGCATCTATGCATTAATTCATACATTGAGGACAATGCATGAGATAGGTGTTGGGGAGGGTCTAACATAATTTAGTTTTTTTCCTTTAAAAAAAAATATATTTAACATTTTCTTTACTTTTAAAAACTTTTTGAAAATAGAAATAATATTTTGACATATTTTTTGTAAGAAATTAAGTTAATTTTAAGGAATAGGAAAATCTAAATTAGGATTTCTTATACTTGGTCAAAATAAGATCATTTGCTTAATTTTTAAGGTTAGGAATATAATTTGTCAAAGTAATTTAATCTTGATCTTTACCTTGATGAAATATGCACACTTCATACACTTACACACTTAGGGTTCAAAAACAAAGATTCTTATGCCTTATTAAAAAAAAAAAAGATAAACAAATCTAATTATTGATTAGCTAGGTGCTTTGGCCTAAGCAAGCCTTAGTATTTATGCGAAAGATGATTAGATAAGTTTGAGAAAAAAAAATATATAAAATCCTCTGATTAAGCTGGGTATTTGTGCCTAAGAAATCATAAGTATTCACTCCTAAAAGTGGTTCATATAATAAAATTCTTAGTTTTGTGGCCTTATTTGCTCGAGTCCTTAAGTCCTTGGGGTGTTTTCTCACCCGGTGCCCTAAGACCGTTTGGTTTGGGAGTCATCGATTAAAGGCTCGTTATATGGGCAGATTAGAAAGCCTAATAGAACTAAGGAATAATACCATCAAAAATATATATAAATAAATAAGGCATAAGAGTTAGAGTTAATGAACCCTTCGTCAAAATTTTCACGATCACAAGGTGCATATGACTTAGGGTAAAGTAATAGACTAGATGAGAAGTACAATTTGACTCTTTACTTTGATTGATAACAAATTTTTGAATAGAGACTAAGTTTAGGAATGAAAATTCAGTTTTCCTATAACTTATAGATTGCTTAAATCTTACAATTATATTTCAAATATTTTTCTCTTTCAAAATGCTTTTCAAAAATACTAACTCTTTATTTCTCTTTCTTTATGGATTTTGTGGGTGTAATCCACTGAAAACCCTCACGAGACAAAACTCGTCCTCTAGGGGAAACCTAGAGGTTTAACGGCTTGTTGCACATGCTCAGTGCAATCGCGTGACCTGCGAAAGTGGTCTAATAATCCTTAGTATAGTTTAGTTGTTTGCTCGAGGACGAGCAAAAGATAGGTATGGGGTGTGATTGGTCGCTAATGTTGCATATTTAATATTATATTTCCATACTTATTATAGAATAAAATCTACATTGTTCTAATTAAATGTTTAATTTATTTGCAGGCCCATTCCTTAAGGAGATGAAGAGAAATGAGCCCAAAAGCCCACCAAAATTCTGAGTTAAATCAGAATTAATTCGAGCTCACTGAATCAGGGCAAAATCAAGAGGTTGAGAACCGGTTGAGAAGAATCCTCTCAGAATCGATCGGTTAAAGCCAAGAATCCAAGGCCATTTCGTCACAATACGGGACTCAAACTAAAAAACCAACTGAAGATAAAAGCAGAAAGCGGAACCAGGGCGACCCACCAACAGGGTGTGGCCACCTGGCCACACCCTGGCCGCGAAAACGCGGCCCAAGCTGCGTTTCCGCGGCTTGGTTGGGGAGTTAGGGGGAGCGTTTGCTCCCCCGATCTCCCCGGGATCCTACACATTGGGGTTTTGCCTATAAAAGGCCAGTATTTGTACTGAAAATGGGACGACCATGCAGAGATAGGATTTAGACTAGTTTTCCATTTTTTAGTTTAGGTTTTTGTTTCTCTTTTTCATGTAATTTTAGTTTTAATTTATGTAATTCAGAGGAGATCAGACTTTCATCGAAGAACAAGAATGAAGCTTGAGCTGAGAGTGACACCGGTGTAAGGTTTCTTTCATTTCTTTGATCGTTATGAAATCGAATCTATGTTCTTTATTTGTATGTATTTCTTTTTAGTTTTCTTCTTCTTCTTCTTTTCTACTTCACTTTTCTTTTTGGTACAATTGTCTTCCAAGTGAGTCTAAAAGCATCGAAAGAGCCTTGCCTTTGCGAGTGTCACCGATAGCTCATGACGATGGAATTGAGTCTCTCTCTGTATCATTTCATGCTTGAGTTGTCTTGATGATGTAATGTGGAAGAGACCAATAATCAACTCTTATGGGCTATGCGCTGATTGCCTCCAATTCAAGGTAACATCGTAGCTGAAGATTCAAGGTAAGCTTTTAGTGAAAAGAAGGTAAGTAATTATTTTTATTTCTTTTCTTTTATTTCTGTAAATTTAATCACCAACACTACCTCTTCCAAATCATTCTTTTTCAACTCATTTGTACATAGTCACTTTCTAATTCTCTCCACTTTCTTCATTCTACCGTTTCTTTCTAACTTTAACATAACTTGTTTTTCATTTTTCTTTCTTAAAAACAAAGAAGAACTTTCGTTTTGTCTTCATAAAGATTTCAATAAAGAGCCGTGAACGCTTCTATCGCAAACCCTCCTTGTGGATCACGACCCGCATAGCCACTTGCTATAGCGGTAAGAATTGAGCACTTGCATATCTTTATTCTAAATCTGAAATTCTTTATTTTGTGTGCAGGTAAAGCATTAATCAACCCTTCAAGTAGTAAAGATTGTTCCGACGAATGGCCTTCAATACCACCATCGAGCCTTTGGTCATCTTAAGGACTCCTTCCTTTATTGACACCACAAGACCCAATGTCTCCAAAGCTCCAACAGAGATAAGGTTTCTCTTCAGTTGAGATACATACCTCACTTCCTTCAGTTCTCGTATCATCCCATCGAATATCTTGATCTGGATTGTTCCTACACCTTCCATGATACATGGATGATCATCGCCCATAATGACTGAACATCCCTCCAGCTTCTCAAAGCTAAAAAACCAATCCCTATTTGAGTACACATGGTATGTAGCACCAGTATCCAATATCCACTCATTTTCTCATGAGTAGCCAATGATGAAAGTAGTGACAGAGAACGAGAATACCGACGAGTCTGAGTCTGATCCACCTGCCTGTGAGGTATTGCCTTGAGTACTGACCACCTTTGCAAGATTTGTCTCAGTCTTAGACTTCTTCTTCTTCCCTTTAGCCTTTGGACAGTTAACTTTCCAGTGCCCTAATTCTCTACAGAAGTCATACTGGTTCTTCTTCAGATCTCTATAACCTGGCCTGGGCTTCGATCTCCCTCGATCATCTTTGCCCTTCCTATGTGAACCTTTGCCTTTACTGCTAGTGCCTCTGCTGATGTGCTTACTTGAGAAGACTGTCTTTCCTTTCTCCTCGTCTCATAATTAACCAAAGCAGATGACACTTCATGATAGTTAAGGGACTGTTTACCATTTATGAAGGTTAAAGTAAAAGTCTCATACTCCTCTGCAGGAAGAGAGTTCAAGAGAATTACCGCTTTGTCTTCTTCATTTACCTCGATATCCACATTAACCAAATCCGTAAGAAGCTTTGTGTAGCGATTCGTATGTTCATTTACGGAGCATCCTTTCTTCATCTGAAACCTATACAGCTTGCTCTTCAGCTGTAGTCTGGATTCAATACTTTTGGTCAGATACTTTCTTTCTAGGATCTCCCACAACTGCCTCGCAGTTGTTTCGTGTAACACAAAATATTTGATGTCTTGTGTTAGACACAATCTGATTAAGTCACACGCTGAACGGTTCATCTTATCCCACTCTTCTTCAGTGGTTGTGCTTCACTTCTTCTCCAGACGTAGAGTATCTTTGAGATTTGATGCCGTCAATGCATCCATTACCTCGCACCTCCACATGCCAAAGTTGTTCGTGCCATTGAATTTCACCACATCAATCCGCGGATGTGGATTCATGGTTCTCACAGATTTACTTTCTTAAGCCATCTCTTTGACTAGATCCTCTATGTAATGCAAAAAATCAACAGAGTCAGATAAACAAATTTTGATAAAGATCAGATCTTTACCTCCTCATGAAACCCTAGATGAGTTTCTGAAATAGATCTACTCCTCAAATTGATTCCTTGAGCACTTCACGCGCTGTTCTGAGATCGACACACGATCCCACAAACAATCCCAACGCTGACCTGAGATCGACACACGATCTCCGCCAATCAGCAACAGATGCCCTCCGAATCACTAGATGTTCCCACGACGAACCTTGGATGCTCTGATACCACTTGTTGTGCGCAGAAACAATAACCAATTAGAGGAATCCTTGAGCCACAGATGCAATATAGAAGTACTACCAATCAGCAAGAACAATTGAACATTGAAAGAAAACCAAACACAAAATTTAACGAGGTTCGGCCAATTTTGCCTACGTTCTCGGGGTAAGGAAGAGAGATTTCTTTATTGATTTGATAATCAATACAAATTGTAAGCAATACATATGAAGAGGACTCTGCCTCTCTTATATACCCAAGGAAACCCTAGGAGAATCAGATTCTAAATTGGACTCGTTTCCAATTCAGAACTCTTTCCGAATTTAGCCCAGACCCGTCTGTCGGTCGACCAGGCAGTCGATCGACCAGGTTCCCGGTCGACCGTGTCGGTCGACCGTGCCCAACCGAGACTTAAGCCCTTTCAGTCGGTCGACTGGCGGTCGACCGACTCCTTCTGCGGTCGACGGGGCGGTCGACCGCAAGTGGCCTGTGCATGTTGGTGCACGCTGGTCGACCGGACGGTCGACCGGTCTTCTGCTGCTGATGCTGTCTGGCTGCTGCTGGTTCTTCTTTGGCTCCTTTCGACTTTCTCTCTCTTCCTACAATGATTGTGGTCGTAGACGTGGCCGTGCCCGTAGTCATGGACACGATTGAAGTGGTTATTATACTTTTTCACAAAATAACGTGATCCAAAAGAAGCATCATGTAGAAAGACATGATAAAGGAAAAAATATTCGTGAAAATTCTTTCTGGAACCCTGAAAGTTTTTCGTATAAGTGCGGTACCAAAGGACATTGGCCTCGAGTCTGTCGAACACCAGAGCATCTTTATAAGCTTTATAAGGCATCTCTGAAAGGAAAAGAAAATGAAGCAAATTTTACTGAACATCATGATCCTATGGATGATTCAACTCATCTTGATACTTCAGACTTTTTTGATAATTTTGCTAATAAGGATATTGGTGACAACTAGATAGATAAATGTATTACTATATTTTGACATTTATGTTTGTCCTATTATAAATTTGTTGGCCCAAATGCCCTTAACCCTAGTTTTGATGATGATGAAACTCATGAAGTTATTTTGTACTAATAAACCTTTGATTATATAAGTTAAAGGACAATAAAGAATGATTAGCTTCGCTTAAGACTCACAAGTTTGGAAGCGATCATCTAAGAGATTTGAGAGCTCGAGTATTCAAAGAACACTCAAAGAACCAAATTTGGTGTCAAGCTCAAAAGATCGAAAAGATTTCAAGATGGGAGATATGTAGAAGAAATTGTTTTTCTTTCTTAGAAATGTAAGATTTAGTTTGTCAAAACCAAGAGAGGACATAAGAGATTTATTATGGTTATATTTTTTTAAACAGTTGAAAAGAGTTTTTGATAACTTTGTTCAGCTTTCGAAAATGGTATTTTTATTTTGAAAAAAAGAACTATTTAGAAAATGATTTTTATAGTTTTTTCAAAAAAGATCTATACTTTGTATGTGTTGATCACATATAGTGTTTTAAAATATACATGAACTATGTTTTGTATCCAAATATTCAAGCATTTTGATGAAAATTAAATAGAAGTCCAAAACATTTCTGTATTTTAGTTTTAACCTTAGGTCAGTCGACCAGATCATCGATTGGACAGCCGACCGGGTTGTCCACCGACATACACATTTGTGCACCTGTGCACAATGATCGACTGCAGCTTTGGCCGACTGTAAAAGCAATATTTTTGTTTTGATTGATCGACCAGGCGGCCGACCGATGTTGCCCAACGGTTAAAAATATGATCGTTGGCGATCGGCCGGCCAATCAACCGTAGAGCCATCTCTGACGATACTTGATCGTAACGGCTATATTATTAATTTTTGAATAGTTGCTAATTAACAATGTCTATATTGGATTTCTCTCTTATATTTTGAACCTCTCTCTCTGTGTGTGTGTGTGTGTGTGTGTACTGCAGAAAATATTTAAGCCCAATTATTAAGATTTGTATTCATTTCTTCCAAGTTTTTAAGAGAAAATTTTCAAAAGAAAGGTTTTTGAGCCTAGGTTCAAAATCAATTTTTCTCAAGCTTGTTTCTCCACCTCAAATCTTCAGAGCTTCTCACTCACATCAATCTCAGAGCAATAAACTCTTCATTTTAGTTATAGGATTGAATTTGTGAGCCTTTTCTATTTGGTGATCAAGAAGAAGGTCACTTTTTTGTGAATTCGAGTTGTAGAGCTTGCGACCTCAAGCGAGCTTGCGAGTTCATGGTTGTGAGGTGTTGCTGCACCAAGTGAGAAGGACTTACGAGAATTGAATGATAGAGAGGAGATGGACTTCTCCAGCTTCATTAGGAATCTCAAAACCCCTGACATGAAAATAAAGGTGCTTGAAGAGAAAGAACCTACCAAGAAGAAATCTATTGCGTTCAAAGTGACTCCATCTATTATGAAAAATAAAAAGTCCACAGACGAAGACAAAGAAGATTTCATCATGCTTATCCAGAAGGTGGGAAAGATGTTCTACAAAAAAAGAGGCAAAGCAACTTCCGAAGAATAAGACCTCACTGCAAGTTTGAAAGGAAGGAGGAGGAAATGGGTCTTTACTATCATTGCAAGAAGACAGGACATCTCATAGCGGATTACCCTCACTACAAGCTACAACCTCCAAGAAATTGCACAAGAAGAAGAAAGTCATGGTGGCGACATGGGATGACTCGGAGATCGAGTCCGATGAAGAAAAGATCGACACCACTAATGTTTGCTTCATGGCAAACGAAGAAAAATCAACTAAGGTAACTTTCGAACCCTCTCTAGATGATGATGAACTTACAATATATGAACTAGCTCATTTTTTTGAAGAACTACTTTTTAATCAAAACTTATTTTATTTTGTAGTTCTTCAACAAAAATGAGCTAGTTCATACATTGTAAGTTCATCATCATCTAGAGAACAAGGACTCTTATAAAAAAATTAAGAAAAAAAATAAGTTTTTGAAAAATAAACTTGAAACTGTTTTTAAAGGGAAAAAAAACTATCTTTGTGTTTTCAAAAGACTAAGGATGATTTTGATACTCACAAACGTATTTGTAACGGCAAAAGCCTTAAAATGAGTTTTGATGAAAATGAGTTTGAATCTTTAAAAAATAAAATGAATGATTTAGATTCTAATTTAAAGATTTGTGCTTTCAATATGAAAATGTTAGATTCTTTATTTCCAACGGGAAGATTCTAAGGGAAACAAATTTCACATATACACACGAAGCATGCTCATAATGCACACCATAGCCATGCATATATTTATGGCAAGGTGTACACATGTACCATTGTGACCGCAAAGGCCATTTAGTTAAATTTTATTATGCTAAGTTAAGTTTGAAAAATTAAAATATTTGGGTTCGAGAAAGTACTAACCCGGTTGGATCCAAGAAGATATGGGTATTAAAGAACACATCAAATCTAAGTTAATATAGGTGTGTCTACCTCCAAGACTTAGGGGGAGATGGTGTCTTGGTGGTGGATGCATTGGAGTTTGAAGGATCAACAAAGTTAATGCATCACTATGAAGGGAGCTAGGTGGGAGGACACCACCTTTTAGAGATTGCCTGCATATATCGGTAACATCTCCACTTTATTTAAGATTACTTTAATTACATGTTTATGTTAAATAGTCTAGAACTCAATACATGTTATTTTGCTTACTATTGATGAGTTGGATGCCTTGTTACATGCATATGCAACTATCTAAAATAATTTGTATGATTTTTCATGAATTAGATTGCTTCAATTACAATTGGTGTAATGTTCAATTTCATTTTATATGTTGTCATGATTGTTTATATAGAATACATACATGTTGATAGCATAGACTCTACTTGTGCTTACCATGCTAAATGTCTATGTGTGTACTTGATATCACACTTGCTTGTATATATAGAATACATAAATGTTGATAGCATGGACTTTACTTGTGCTTACCATGCTAAATGTCTACGAGTGTGTTTGATATCACACTTGCTTGTATGTTTATGTAAACAATACATAATTTTGAAAATATTTATAATATTATTTATTTCATAATTTAAGCATAAAATTAAGAAAGCAATTGCGCGCCGCAACTCGTAGTCTAGAGGAATGATGAGGAGAAGTTCAGAGCCCGTCAAGAAAATCCGGCTTCATTCTTATTTAAATTTGCTTAAATATGATTTAAATAATTTATGTAAATATATATATATATGCAAAATGTTGCATTATTTTTTTTATCTTGCCCAAAATTAATTTATCTACTTGATAGATTTTACTTAGGTATTTAAAAATTCTTGTTTAAACAGTGTCCCCTTTAAATTTTCAAAGTTTTTGATTTTTGGGTAATCACGGTTTACCGTGCGGTCGACCGAGTAAGTCTGAAAGACTTGCTGTTTTGATCGGTAGACCGTTTGATCGACAGATGTTAGTATCAATTATTTTATAGTGCTCTCTGTTTTTATCGATAGGCTATCCAGTTGACCAATTTTTGGTGAGTTTTGTTTGTCAGTGGTCTCGGATTTTTTCGATCAACCGAACCTTGGTAACTGCTGTTATTTATTATTCTTAAACCCTAGATCTTTCTTCTCTTCTCATTCTTCTCTCTTTCTGCCGACTTCTCCTCTTCTTACCCACTCCCTATCTCTGCAAAATTCTCGTAAATCTCTCAATTTCATCTCAAATTGTTTTAGAGATCCTCCGTTCACAACATATACTCTTGATTGGTGAAAGGAATTACTGGATTTCACCAGGTAAATTCTTCTCAATTTCTTCTAGTTTATTTTCTTCCATTTGCTGTTATATTTCTAGCAATTTTCTTGATTATCTCCTAGTTTCCATCTATTTACTTTTGTTTCATCTTGTTTACCAAATGCTAAGGACTGAAAAGCCCAATAAACCCAAACGTCCTGAATCATCTAAACCTAAACCCCTTTCCATGTTTGTAACTGAGAATGCTAGATTCAAACATTCTATTATCAGCAAAAAGCATGTTATATCTGATCATTCTGTAGTGCTAGCTGATTTTGAACATCTAAATCTCGCTAATATTTTGAGATCTAGTTCTTTGGAGTATTTTGTTACTATCAAAGAACAAATCTATCCCGAGCTTGCCCAACTTTTTTACTTTAATATTGAATTTCATGATTTTCACATCCAATCTCGTGTTAAGAATGTTAGCATCAACATTTCTCTTGATAATTTCATTCACATCTTTAAATTGTCCCGTGTGGGTGTTGACATCTTTAATCTAGACTTGCATGATTTTGAGTACCCTGATGGTAAGACTGCTCTCACTGCCTCTGCTTGCTTCATGATGATGATAACCCAGCTTTGGTAAGGAACGAGGAGGTGAAGTACCACACACTTTCCGCCCAGGTTCTTGTCAAAATTGTTTTCAATAATTTACTCCCGAAATCGGGAGAATATAGTCATGCCCGGGATGTGCTCCACTCCTATCATTACCTTTTGAAAAGCATTAGAGTTAATATCCCCAAACTCATCATCGATTTCATGCTTTTTGAGCATCTCTTGATTTCGAGCAAGAATCTTCCTTTTGGAATGATCCTTACTCGCTTGTTTAAGCATCTCAAAATTGACCTTTCCGATGAGAAAGTCATTGCTCCTTTGTTGATATTGATCGCACTCTTCTCAAGAGGATGCAAGGAAACAATCGTACTTATTCTTAACTCTCTAGTTCAGCCTCCACAATTTATTTTTGGATCCTCCTCTTCATCTACAAACCCATACTCTACTCTTATGACCCAGATTAGTGATCTATCTCTGAGTTCCACTGCTGCCACAAAGAAGCTCTTGGCAAATCAGGAAGATCTCCGAAAGGAATATCGGAATGACATATGTCTGCTCTTTGATCCGATATCCTCAAAGATGCAGCGATGTTGGGTTCTCTAGGAATGATTAGCCATTCTTATTCTTGATGGTTATTCTCAGCCTCTTCCTGCTACGGGTCCTCCATTTGATCTGTGGATTGCTACATTTGATCCGTCAGAAGTATATCATCCGGTGGCTTATCCTCCTTTAGATCCTCACTTCCAGCCCGACACGAGCTTCATTGATGAGAAAGATGCTTGAGTTCCCACCTTTTTGATGTTGACAAAAAGGAGGAAATGAAGAAAGACGGATGATGTTAGATGTTTAGTTATTTTAAAAGCTTTTGGTTGTTTATTTTCTTTAATTATGTTGTTTTATGTATTTTGTGTTTTGAAAAACTTTATGAATTTGTAATAATTTGACACTTGTGACTTCATGATATTACGTATCTTTTGTTTGGTATTTTGTGTGTGGTGATGAATTAATACTTAATATTTGGTCGTGGTATATAGTCTTGTGATATGATTCTTATGAGAATATGCATATTTGATATGGTTCTTAATTAGTTATGCATTTTTATATCCTTTATTATCCTTGTGATGATTGTGATGTTATGCATGCTACTCTTTATACTTGAAGAACATCCATATCATCCCTTTGTAGGTAGGTTGGTAGGTTGGAGGTTGGGTGGTTGGAGGAACCATTCATGCATACCTATACTATCTGGTCATATCTTTTTTTGTTTGAATGCTTTGCTTTGAGCTCAGTTGATACATATTCTATAAGCG
This sequence comes from Agave tequilana, assembly GCA_038442645.1. NCBI lineage: Eukaryota > Viridiplantae > Streptophyta > Magnoliopsida > Asparagales > Asparagaceae > Agave > Agave tequilana. Next base: position 43,571 of record JAVJIF010007342.1, on the reverse strand, counting down.
TACTTTATCTATTGCATTGAACTTCAATTGGTATACTTCATACATTCATATGTTTAGGGGAGCTTCATTTGAAGTCTCCACCAGTTTATGTAAATTAACTACATGAGTTTTGTCATCATCAAAAGTGAGATATTGTTGGCATAAAGACCCTTAACCCTAGTTTTGATGATGATGGAACTCATGATGTTATTTTGTACTAATAAACCTTTGATTATATACGTTTTAGGAAAATCACGAATGATTAGCTTCGCTTAAGACTTACAAGTTTGAAAGAGATCATCTAAGAGATCCGAGAGCTCGAGTATTTAAAGAACACTCAAAGAACTCAAATTTGGTGTCAAGCTCAAAAGGATTTCAAGATGGAAGTTATATAGAAAAAATTGTTTTTTTCATTAAAAATGTAAGATTTAGTTTTATCAAAATCAAGACGAGATTAGATTGCTCTAGAGATTCACACACACACAAGAGATTTTTTATGGTTCTGTATTTTTAACTATTGAAAAGAATTTTGATAAATTTGTTCAGTTTTCGAAAATGGTATTTTTGTTTTGAAAAAAACTATTTAGAAAATAATTTTTATAGTTTTTCAAAAGAAATTCTATACTTTGTATATGTTGATCTAGGATCACACATAATGTTTTAAAATATACATGAACTATGTTTTTTATCCAAATATTCAAGTATTTTGATGAAAATTCAAATAGAAATTCAAAAAAATTTGTATTTCAGTTTTAACCTTGGGTCGGTCAACCAGACGGTCAACCGGACAGTCGACCGGGTTGTCAACTAACATGCACACTTGTGCACCTGTGCACATCGATCGACCGCAGCTTCGGCTGACTGTAAAACCAATATCTCTGTTTTGATCGGTTGACCGGACGGCGGACCGATGTTGCTCAATGATTAAAAATATGACTATTAGCGGTCGACCGGGTCGACCGTAGAACCATATCTGGTAATATTTGATCCTAACGGCTTATTAATAATTCTGTATTAGTTGCTAATTAATAATAGCTATATTAGATTTCTCTCTTATATTTTGAACCTATATATTTACACACACACACACACACATACACACACATACACTGTAGAAAATTTTTAAGAATCAATTATTAAGATTTGTATTCATTACTTCCAAGTTTTGAGAGAAAAATTTCAAAAGAAAGGTTTTTGAACCTAGATTCAAAATTAATTTTTCTCAAGCTTATTTCTCAACTTCAAATCTTCAGAGCTTCTCGGTCACATCAATCTCAAAGCAATCAACTCTTCATCTTGGTTATAGGAATTTTTGAGCCATTTTCTATTTGGTAATCAAGAAGAAGATCACTCCTTCGTGTATTCGAGTTGTAGAGATTGCGGCCTCAAGAGAGCTTGTGGGTTCATGGTTGTAAGGTGTTGCGGCACCAAGTGAGAAGGATTTGCGGGTTCGTGGTTGTAAGTTGTTGCGGCACCAAGTGAGAAGGATTTGGGGTTCGTGGCTGTAAGTTGTTGCGGCACCAAGTGAGAAGGATTTGCGGGTTCGTGGTTGTAAGTTGTTGCGGCACCAAGTGAGAAGGGTTTGCGGGTTCTAGTTGTTCTTGGAGAGAAGTTGTAGAGTGGTGATCTCGAAGTATAAAGAATAGTGCTAAACTTCATTGCGGTGAAGGCGAGGACGTAGAGCTGTAGCTCGAACCTCGAAATAATTTCTCCGTGTTTGCGGTTGCTATCTCTCATTTTCTCTAACTCTCTCCTCTAATTTATATTGTGCAATCACATTGTACTGCTTTATCATATTACTTGCTAATATTGCTTGGTTTGCTAGTTAATTTTTATTCCGCATTATTTGTCATTGTTCTATAGCCATCACCTATTCACCCCCTTTAGATGATTTCAAAATTATCTTACGTAATATTTTATTTTATAATAATAGTTTAAAATTTTATTCTTATCAAATTATTTATTTTTGCATAAAACTAGATGTGAATTATACTAATGATGGAGCCAAGATCAATACCGGAGATATTTGCATACCGGATAGTGGTACAACGCACGCTATTCTCAAATATAAAAGGTACTTTTCTTATTTAAAACCAACAAAGATAATTATTAATACAATATCAAGTCTTATAGACTCGTTTGAATGGACTAAAAAGCCAGCTTCATATTGTCAAATGGAAAGAAGTTTTTCATAAAAGATATTTTATTTTCACCAAAGTCTAAAAGAAATTTGTTGAGTTTTAATGACATATATCTTCATGGATATGATACTCAGTCTGCAGCTAAAAGGAACTAAAGTATACGTATCTTATTACTTATGCATCAGAAAGAAGTGCATATTAAAAAAACTATCAAAGTTTTTTTTTGAAATTGTAGAACGCATATACAAATGTGACTGTGTCACATATGATAGCTGAGGAAGATCTTCAGACGTTTACTCTATGGTATGACCGTTCAGATCATCCTGGTTCAATAATGATGAGAAGAATTATTAAAAATTTACATGGACATATATTGAAGGGCAACAAGATCCTTCAAACCAGTAATATTCTATGTGAGACTTGTTCTCTTAGAAAATTGATCATGAGACCATCACCAGCTAAAATTAAAATTGAATCATGAACATATTCAACGTGATATATGTGTGCTTATTCACACATTGTGTGGATCATTTTGATACTTTGTAGTGTTAATAGATGCATCTAGCAGATGGTCACACATTTGTCCATTATCTGCTTGTAATATGGTATTTGCAAAATTTTTTACTCAGATAATTAGATTGCAAGCACAATTTCCTGATTATACAATCAAAAAAGTTTAATGCTAGTACGTTTACATTTCAAGCTTTCAATGATTATTGTATGTCAACGATTACAATTGAGCATCTTTTTGCCTATATACATACACAAAATAGTTTGATTGAATCACTGATTAAGTGTCTCCAACTTATTGTTAAACTATTAATAATGAGAACAAAGCTTCTTATTTCTGTATGGGATCATGGAATTTTACATGTTGTGATATTAATTCACATTAGACCAAGTGCATATCGTAAATATTCCCCATTAAAACTGTAATGCCCCGGTCCTACGGATATGAAGACATTACTGTAACGTATATACGCAGGTCAGAAATAACCTCACGTATATACCTAAGCATCAGTACAAGTAAGGATCAGAGTATGAAAGTGTGTGGTGTATTATACATTCCAATATATGAGTACAATTATAAAGTTATCATAGGATGTGACACAATATTACAAGAATATTACATTACCGACAGGCGCAAATGCGAAAATATAAAGAGATATACAATTATGAATAATATAAAAGGCATTCACAAGTTACAAAAGGAAAGCTCGAGAGACGAGCAGGGGGGCCTGGAAGGATAGGGCCTCAGACTGGTCTACCCCTGATCCACGACGCTACCGCTGTGCAACTCTGATCAAAAGGAAGTTCATCACAGTTCAAGCTCCAAGATCTGAACATACAAGTTCATGGAAGAACACCCCAACGAATGATGGGATGAGTGTCAAGTGGCGTGTAGAGTCAAACACATGTGTATCGATAAATCTGAGTTGTAGAGCATGCATTGAAAACTGTGTCATGAGCACAGTAATACAGGAACTGGAATGAGACATCAAGTAAAGTAAATGTGGCAAAACTAGTCATATAAGTCCAAATTACTGATTTGTGAGATTAGTACATCGAAGGATAAATCCAAACAAGAAAACTCTTATATATACACACACACACATACACCTTATATCTCACATCACCGTATCCTGGTTTTATATAACCCGAGTTATCTCCTAAACTAAGAAAACATCATAAAACTGATGAAAATTGATAAAACTGATAATACCGAATACAAGCAAAATCAGTTGTACAAGTTCAGATTCTTGATCTGTGAGATTAGAACATCAAAGGAAAATTCCAAACAAGGAAACCCTCATCTATATACCTTATGCCTAACTTCACCGTAATCCGAGTGTATACAACCCGAATTGTAAAAAAAGCATGAGGAATTATTGATTAGTATCTTATTATTATTACTTATCCTACCCATATATCTAGGTATGTACCCTAATGCCCCAACACACATACATCTATATATGAGTAAGCTGAGATTGTTATTGGAAACTGATGATGAAACTAATGAGTTATGTTTACAATGGATCCCGTAAAATACCCGAGACCACGGCCCAGAATGTTCCGTTGCTGATACGAAATGTATCGCGAGACGAATCAGGTGCAAAGGGTCTTATTTATATGCTCTAACAGGAATTAGTAATCGGAGTGGCAGCACACCTCGTGGAACACCTGAAGGCCCATAGGTAGAACCAAAGTTTTAGTTGCACAACATACCTAATACCTATAAACATATTCAACACTTGAAGTCCATCAGTTTCCCCTTACCCGATGTAAGTTGTCTTTTTTATAATTTATTATGTAATTATCAATTTATGAGAATAACTGGAGCATGTCAAGTTCAGGAATTCAAGAGTACAAGAGTATATGAGTACTAGGGATACAGGTCACTGTACATAATACAGGATAGTAGTTATAAGATTCCTGTTATATTCTAATCACAAGTCAAGCGGTGATAAATCAGGTGGCAGGTGATAAGTGATATCAAACAAGTGTCAGGCGATAGTATGTAGGAGTCTGGTGTCAAGTAGTAGCATGTCAAATAATAAATACAATAGATATCACTTTCATATATTACAATACAGGAAAACAGTACTGATACAGGCATTCTATACGAATACAGAAAAATGGTATCAATACGATGGATCAGTGCGAATACAAAAAAATAATATCAATACAGGGGATCAGTATGAATATAGAAAAAATGATACAGTTTTAGAAAACAGTTCCAGTAAAGATTTCAAACTCTTCACAACTATCAGGAAAAGAATAGTAGTTGAATTATTAAGCAGACAAGCGGGCAAGCAAGCAAACATCCAAGCAAAGCTGGAGCGAAACTAACATACAACACTAGACGTCATCACGCTCGGCGTGATTGTTGCTCACGGTATGGTTAAACGCACGCGACAGAGCGAGCGTATGAACGATATACTATCGTGCGTGGCGAGCTCGAACTCACGGTGTAACTACACTCAAACGGAGTTAGCGATAAAGTGTTAAGCGATAGGTCCGCCTGCTAGGCGTAGCTAAGAGACCTGATGGTCTGAACGCACTCTCTCTTTAGAGGAAGCGGGTGAGAGCGCAAATGGCTAATAAGCCCGAAGACAGAGAAAGTACCTGCAAAAATATTAGTATCAAACACACGCATATAACAGGTGACAATTAAGCTATCAATAGAATAGTGAAGCCCTGAGGCTAAGCAAGACAGGAATAAAGTCAGCGAGCAGACCAGCGAACATCTAAGCGAAGCTAAGAAAGCTGAAACAAGACCAACAAATAGCGTTTTATCGCTAAAGCGCATGGTGAAACTAAGAAAATGACTCGAGCGTTGGGATGCTATTCTGTCGTAAGATAGAGTTTCACTCGGATGAATCTAGCGATAAAGCGTTGAGCACTAAACTCAACTACCAGGCATGGGTGCAAGACCTGACGGTCTGAATGCACTCCCTCTTTTGAGGAAGCGGACGAGAGCCCAAAGGGCTAATAGGCCCATAAGGCCGAGTAGGTACCTACAGAGGTGTTAGTACCAAACAGACGCATGTAAACATAGTTACAGATAACAACTAAGCTATCAGTATAGTGTTGAAGGCTGAGAATAGAGCTCGGAGGCTAACAACCACGAAGGGTCGTCCACGCATGATAATAGAACAAATATCATAGCATATGTATGAACAGGTATTAAACTATGCTATTACATCTATTCATCGCATTGATACAAATACATGTCCATAACACACATGTACACACCTACACTAATACAAATATAACAAGATACAAATTCTACATGTCTGATACAATTACAATTACACATTTCACATATATAAATCACCCATTGAAGTGGGAAAACATAATAAATGAGGCGAGAACACTCACCTAAATCTTCAAAAAATGCTGCAAAATTCAAAACTCCAAAAACACGTGCACACATATGTGTAACAATACAGAGAGAGGAGAGAGCTAGAGAGAAAGGAGAGAGAGTTACAGGGGGAGGAGAAAGAGTTTTGCAGAGAAGAGAGAGAGTTTACAGGGGGGAGAGAGAGAGAGGAGAGAGAGCGAAAAAATAAGGAGAGAGGGGGCAGCAGCCCCCTGCTAACGCACAGGGCCACATGGCTAGGTCATGGGGCCAGGAGGCATTAAGGAGGCGTCATAGGCCACAAGTGGCCGGCGCAGGCCAGGGGTGGCCGCTGGCCACCCCAAGGAGGAGGAGGAAAGGTTAGGGGAGGTGAAATTGATAGTGGAGGTGGTAGATTGAGGTGGTGGAGATGATGAATATGGTGTTGGGGTTGAAATTATAGGTGGGGATGTTGATGAGGAAGAAGGAGGTGTAGAAGATGGTTGTGTTGGAGGATTTGTGAAATTGGAGGAGAAATTGGAGAGGGTGGTGGGATTTTTAGAGAAAGAGGGAGGAGATTAGAGAGAGGGGAGGAGAGTTAGGGGAGACGGGAGGTTATCGCCGGCCTAGGGCATCACCGGGGAAGTCACCGGTGCCAGGGTTGCTTGGGTGAAGCTGCCAACCATGGGTGAAAGAGAGAGGGAGAGAGTGGGAAATTGAGAGAGATAAAGATGAAGAAAGAGGGTGGAGTGGTCAGAGTTGGGGCGCCGCCAGCCTGTGTTGGCCCAAATGCCCATCACTCTAGTTTTGATGATGATTAACTCATATAGTTATAGTACTAATAATCTTGTGTTTAATAAGTTCCAGATATTTTATCAAGATCTTAGTCGGTGTTTAGCTTTAACAAAAGATTCGAAGTCAAGTTTTGAAGCTAGCACGTGTTGATTCAAGAGCTCGCGCTTCAAGATCGCATCAAGTACTCAAAGAGGAGTCTAGCTCATGGATCAAGTTTTAGACCAAGTCAAGATGGAAAAGAAGATTTTCAAGAGAAAATTTTCAAGACTTGAGTCATGTTTATAAGTGTTAAAATTTTTATTTTAGATAAAATGTAAAGGATAGATTAGTTGTGGATTGTTCAAGCTCATATACATACACACAAAATATTTCATATTAAATAGTCTTGTTTTTGGAAAATATAGTTTTGGTTTTTAGATTTTAAAGAATACATCTTTATGTTTCATGAATAGATTTCATTAAAAAGAGTTTACATGGTTTATATGTGAATTAGATTTTATCCATATACATTGATGCTTCATAATGCTTAAAAAAACTTATTTGATGTTTCCAATTCATGGTTTTATGTTTTGTTAAAGTCAAAACTTATTTTAGAGCTTATTGTCAAAAACAAGTATATTTCATCTTATATGTGTATTGGATCATACCCATACACACTATGCTTCAAAAGTGTTTAAATAACCTTTTTTATATTTGTATAAGTTTTGGAAAAATGGATTTTTCATTTAGAAGTTTATTTTTGAAAATACGATTTTCGATTTAAAGCTTAAATTCTATGTCTCAAAAAAACTTCAATTTGTTTGTAATATGTGTTGATTTTTAATCACATATATGTACTTCAAAGTGTTTTAATAAAATTATTTTTGTGAATTTTTATGGGTTATAAATAATATTTTATGGGTTTTAAAGTTAATTTCCTAACCTTAAAACCCTGTTTCTGGGCTACTAGCGGTCGACCGACCAGTCGATCGAAGCAGGGGTCAGTCGACCGAGAGGTCAATCGATGTGAACAGAACGTGCACAAGCCCTTGGCTTTAGGGCCAGTCGACCGATACAAAGAGACTGCACTCTGAATCTGGCCCCGGTCGACCGAGTGGTCGACCGAACAGAGAGACTTGCTCTCTAGTTTTGGCCACGGTACTGATGGGCTTTAGCCTGGGTGCGGTCAACCGGGTGGTCGACCGACAACCCCAATAGTCTGAAATATAACCGTTGGCCGGTCGACCGGACAGGTCATCTGGCCCCCAACGGCTAGTTTCTGGACTGCCTATAAATTGAGACTTTTGGCCAAATTTTGGGTAAGATTTTTTAGACTGTTTTCAGCAGCACTTTTATAGAGTTTCTTAGCAAGTTTTAGAGCTTCATTTTCATATCCAAAAGAATATTCAAGAGTGAATCTCTTGTGTTTTCAAAAGCAATTCCTTGAGTTTTTTCACCACAAATTCTATCTTGTTTTTCTCACACAACCTTAAGTTGTCTATTGCTATATCCATCCTATAAGGATCCTTGATGTGAGGAGTGTTTATTGGTGATCAAAGTGAAGATATCACCAAGTTTTCATCTTTGTATTTATGGAGGCAAACTTGCGGGTTCGTGTTGTAAAGAGTTCTTGAGGGAGCTCATTGTGGAGGTGCAGTCTCGGCAAGCTAATGAGCATGCGTGTGTTATTCTTGCGAGAAAAGTGAGGGACTTGCGGGTCAAAGAGTTTTTGAGGGAGCTTGTTGTAGGTGTTGCGGCACCGAGTGATCTTGCAGGATCGTTATAGTGAAAATCTTTCATAGTGGTAAAAACAGGGACGTAGAGCAAGTGTGCTCGAACCTTGAAATAATTCTCCTATGTTTGCGATTACTCAGCTCTCTCACTAGTGTTTATATATCTTGCATGCTTTTATTATTTATCTCTATATGCTTGATATATTTTGTGCTCAATTGATATATATGCTTGGGTTGTTTGTGTGCTCACACTTGTATTTAACCAAGAGAGCCATAGTGGTATCTCAACTCTTAATTTAGAGGAATCTTGAGGAGATAATTCAGAGCCCTTCACTAAAATTTCGGCTAAACTCTTTGGTTATAGTTGGTGCATAAGCATAATAGTCTTAGTTTACATAATTAGTTTTTAATTCCCTATTTGTTTGGCTTTTGATTAGCTAGTCACCTATTCACCCCATCTAGGTGACCTACAATTGGTATCAAAGCTTGGTGCTCTAGATTTGGATCTAATAACTTAGAGTTAAAGATCCTATTTTAGCTAATCTCAGTATTTGCATCCACACACATGAATTTCATGATACCTCCCATATTTGACATTCTTAACTTCCAAACTTAGAAAGTTAAGATGTTCATGTATTTCAAAGCCTTAGGTATTCATGTTTATTTTGCCACTATTAAAAACTCGTATTTTATTAATGGCAAACATATTGAGGCTAATGCAACATCCATGCATTAAAGTCAACCCTAAATGATGATTATTTATGTAAGGTTTCTAACTTTGATTCGGCTTTCGTAGTATGGAACACTCTTCTCTCTCTTGATGAACAAAACGCAATATCACAAGAAGAGTTGTTGGCCTAGAGGCCTTCCACTCTAGTTTTGATGATGATTAACTCATGTAGTTATAGTTTACTAATAATCTTGTGATGTTTAGTTTCAGATACTTAACCAAGATATTAGTAGGTGATTAGCTTCAACAAAGGTATTTTGGAGCTTTCACATGGTGATTCAAGAGCCCGAGCGTCAAAGTTTATATCTAGCACTCGTTGGAGTCAAGCTCGGTGGATCACGTTTGGATCGAATTGGCTTGGAGACAAGAAGGCTTTGGTTTGCTTAGTTTATATTTTAGATCCATTGTTAAAATTAGATAGTGTGGTATGCTCAAGTTCACAACACACACACACTTGTTTAAGTTTCATGTTTTGATTTTCGGTTTTTGGTTTAACCAATCTTGGTATTCATGAATAGATAGAATCAAAATAAGTTTACATGGTTTAATGTATATTAGATTTATTCTATATACATCTATGCTTCAACTATTTAAACAAATTTAGTTTGATAGTCTATTTCATGAGTTTGGAGTTTTGGTATTTTAAACAAAACTTATTTTCGGATTTAATGTCAAAAACATTGATATAGATCTTTATATGTATGTTGGATTACATCCATATACAACATGCTTAAAAGTTGTTTTCATATCATGTTTTTGTATTTGGATGAGTTTTGGACAAAACGATTTTCCATTTCAAAAATTCAAGTTTTGAAAAATACGGATTTTGGTTTTCGGCAAAATTTGTAAGTTATAAAAATAGTTCAAAATGTTTGTAACATGGTTTAATTTTACTCAAACATGTTTGTATATCAAAGTATAATACTGAAACTATTTTTGTAGATTTTTAGAGATTTTATGAGATTTTATCTAAGTCAAAAAGCCAAGCTTTCAATACCCATAAATCCCTGTTCTGGCTTCTGCCGGTCGACCGGACCGGTCGACCAAGCTAGGAGTCGATCGACCGACGTGCACAGAACGTGCATGCCAGTTTGGCTGGAGGGCCAGTCGACCGACCCGGTCGACCGCCAGAGAGCTTCTGCTCTCTGGAAAGCCCCGGTCGACCGGGTCGGTCGACCGGCAGAGTGCTTTGTTCTATGTTCCAGGCCACGGTCGACCGGGCGGGTCGACCGCTGCCCCAACGGTCAGAAATTTGACCGTTGGCGGTCGACCGGGCCGGTCGACCGACAGCTGTCCAGGCTGCTGACTGGACCCCAACGGCTAGATTTTTTTCTTGGCCTATATATTGGGGTTCTTTGGGCTGTTTTGGATAGAATTTCAAGAGCCAAAAATTCCTATTCTCTCTAGTGTTTTTATACAAGTTTCAAAAGACTTTTGGGCTTTAAAGTTTACATTTAATTTGGTATTTTTATAGGGTTTGGAAAATCAAAGAAAAGTGATTTTGGGAAAAGTATTTTGGTTCATCTTCTTCTTCCTTATTTCTAGTTTTTCCCAAGGATTTTCTTTGAGTATTTATTTTCCATTCCTTGTGTTTTTCTCACACTTAAGCCATATCTTCTATCCTATCTATTAGGATCTTTGTTTTGTGAGAAAAAAAGTTGTTTGTGGTTGAGATAGACTACTTAGTTGTAACCCTCCTAATTTGTGATATCCCTCTTGTGTAGAGGTTGATTATTGGAGTAGTGGTTAGCTCCCTCTAGTGAGAGGTGGAGATTGTTGTGTTGGTATCCCTCTTAGTGAAGAGGTGGATTGTGGTTGTATTGGCTTTGTGCCTATACCTCATTTGTGAGGTTGATATTGGTGGCTTTGTGCCTAGCCTCTAGTGAGAGGTTGTATTTGTTAGAGAGAGGAGTTGTGTACTCTAAATTGTAATTGCCCCAAATCCTCAGTGGAGATTCCCTGTGTGGGAGTCCTGTGTGGACAAGTTAGTAGAAATCCTTCTGTGTGAAGGCGGGGACGTAGAGCTGTGTGCTCGAACCTCGAAACATATCCGTGTGTTTGCGATTGATCCACTTTCTCTAACTCTCTCTCTTACATCGTGCATCTATTCATATTGTCATATCATTTACATGCTTGGTTTGTTTGTGTGTGCCCATACTTGTGTTTAACCACGAGAGCTTCATATAGCACCTCAACTCTTATTCAGAGGAATCAAGAGGAGTTAGTCCAGAGCCCTTCACAGGGAATTCGGCTACACTCGTTGGTTACATTAAGTGTGTTGCTATTAAGTTTTTAATTTTCACATTATTGTTCATAGATTAGCCGTACACCTATTCACCCCCCCTCTAGGTGTACTTACAATTGGTATCAGAGCGTACGCTCCTGATATTAGGTTTAACCACCTAGGAGTGTGATCTTGGTTTTGCCAATCTAGTATTTGCTTTTGCACACTTATATTGTTTACACACACTCATGGATTGCTTGACCCCTCCCATGTTTGATGTCTCCAACATTGACATGTGGAAATTTAGGATGTCCATGTATCTAAAAACCCTAGGCTTGCATGTTTTCCTTGCCGCTACCAAGAAATCCTATCTTGGTAATAGCAAGCATATAGAGGCCAATGCACAAGCCATTGAGGCACTTAGAAGCACGCTTAACAAAGAATATCTTATGTTGGTTTCTAACTGTGATTCCGCCTTTGCAGTGTGGAATACGTTGACCTCCTCCAAGCTTCAAACGCCCAACATTGTGGAGGATGAATCTAGTGGAGAATCCGAGCAATATTGCTATATGGTCCAAGAGAATGACTCCCTTGAGGTATACTCGGAAACTCAATTAGATGGTGATGATGCTAGTTCTTCTAATAATGATTATATTGATGTCAATGCCTTAAATGAAGAACTATCTATTGTATGTGAAAAATTATTAGAAAAATATAATCTTTTGAAAAAGAAGAGTTTTGGACTTAACAAAGAAAATAAGGAATTGTGTTCAAAACTAGATTTGGTTTTGCAAGAGAAAGTGGAGATTTCAAATGAAAGGAATTCATTGAAATCCAAACTTGACCTTGCCCTAAAGGAAAATGAGATTTTGAAACATAAAAATGATTGTAATGAAATTTTGAAGAAAATGAAAACTTGTCTTCTAAACTTGATTTTACTTTAAAAGAAAATATTTCTTTGAAAAACAAAATTGAGTTGATTTCACAAGAATTGGAAGATTGTTTAAAGAAAAATGAATCTTTGAAAATTGATATTGATTCACATGTTTGCCATGCTAGTGTAGCTTCACCTAGCTTATCTATTGCATGCACCTCTTCTAGGATTGATAATGATATTTGTTTGCTTAAGAAGAGTATTGATTGTTTGGGCTCCACTTTGAGCCATTGTGCTATAAACCACTCACGGTTGGAATCTTTGTTTCGTAAGAAACAAGTTCCTCCTATGCATGCACACAAATCACGGCATACACATGATCCTCACGTTCACACTCATCACTCTATGTATGCTCATGTGTACACTTGTACACATTGTGGACGTAAGGGCCACTTTGCTAAGTTTTGTTATGATCGTATGCATGATTCAAATTTAGCAACTAGATTTATTTGGGTTATGAAAGGAGCTAACCTCCATGGACCCAAAAGAGTATGGGTACCAAAGACCACTCCTATTTTATTTGATGTAGGTGTGGGCTCTCGCATGACGTGAAAGCGATGGTACCTTAAGGTGGATGCTTTCCAAGCTTAAAGAAGACAATTTAGATGCATCACTTTCAAGGGGAGTTTGGTGGGAGGACCACCATGGTTTGGAGACATAGAGAGTTGCCCTCATGATTTTGGTAACTATCTCTTACTCCTTGTTTATGTTGCATGCTTTTAGATCATTCATTTATAGCATGTCATGTTTAGCTCATTATGCCATATGCCATGTTTATTAGTCCTATGACATACATGATTAGTTCTTGAGATCACCCATGTTTATATGGACCCATACTTTGTGTTCTCACATTTGTTTAACTATTATATATATGTCCTAGATCTAATCCATCGGTATTTGCCATAATGATCATATGAGTTTTGTTTTGATTTCTATGCTTCATGTTTTGATTACATGTTTAGATGTTTGTTTTCATTAAAACTTAGGTATATACTTGTACAACTAGTGAGCCACAAATAGATTATTATATGTTTGTGCTTGAATGCTCATTTGTACTCATTAGATGCACTAGTATAGTCTAGTTTTGATGATTCATACATTTGACTTGTATTCCCATTTTGTACATATTTTTCATGTTTATGTTTAACTTCATGTATATGTCTATTTTGTCCAAACTAATAGTTATACATATACATCCTTGAGCCACTTGCCTTCATGCATATACTTTTTTGGACTCATTCATGTTTGGATGTGTATGTATACTCTAGTTTGTACAAAACATACATATACCTTGAAGGATTTCTAGTTTTGAAGAAAATTAGATTTTCTTGATTTTCATGTTTTAAGGAATTTTATATTGAGCTTGATTGCCTATTTTCATGACTATGCCTTTCACAAAACTTGTACACTCATATTATTTGATGTTTTCTCATGATTTTGTTTTCATGTGCTATATAGATTTTGAGTGACATTGGTTTAGTGATTTTTATATTTTATGAAATATATTCTTGTTTTATTCCTTGCTTGAAGGATTTCGTACTAGTTTACAAATTTTTCATATAACTAGTTCGTATTCTTCATATGGTAGAGTTTTCAAATATACTATATTTTCAAACTTATTTTTGAAAACCCCTACCCATCGAAGGGCGGTTGGTTGGGCGACCATGCCTTGTATGCTCTTAATTGAAAATCCATTTAAATCATGTGCATGAAATGGGTGGTAGGAATATGAGTTATACACTTGATTCTTATTATACTTTTAATTTTGGTATCATTAGATCTTTTCAATTGGTATCACTATTGACATTATTTTTGTATACTCATATATATTTTTATATATGTATGCTTATACTTCAAATAGTATCAATTATGATTGGTATTCAATTTTCCATACATATATGCCTTATTTGTGCTTACTATATCTTTATATCTTTGAGCACAAATTTTAGTTATTCTAAGCTTGATTTCTTAAATGACTATTATATTTCAATTGATTATGTTTCAATTGGTATCTTATACAAGCTTATGCATCATTTTGTTTGGTATTTCATAAAGGGGAAGAAAATTCATATTTCACCTTTCAATTGGTTTTGTTTACCTTTGGTATTTTACTCCCACACTTTATGTTGAAAAATGATTGAAAAATGATATTGATTAAATTTTTTTGGTAACATATGCTCCTAATGAAAAATTACTTTCAATTGGTACTAATTTTTACAATTGATATCAAGATTACCTATATGTTTACATCATTCAATTGATATCAAAATTTTTAGTTGAATTCTTCAACATGTTTTATTTACTTTCAATTGGTATAATATAGACATGTTTATTTAAATTTATATTAAAAATATTTTTGTTATGTACTTTCAATTGGAATGCTTTATTGATATCATGATGCACTAAATTGATAAAAAAAATTTCAATTGGTATAATAATGTTTTGATTTGATTTCACCCCTAGTTGATTTTTTGTTTCAGACAAAAAGGGGGAGAACATTATTTTATTGTTTTCTTTGACCCCTTTGTTGATGCTTGACAAAAAGGGGGAGGAATTATTTGATTTTATATGCATGTTTATTGTTTATTTGTAAGTTTATATCAAAGTTTGTTTCATATTGATATCAAGAGAGTTTGTTTGATGTTTTGATGTTTTGTTGATATTGGTATCAAGAGAACATATTTTGTTGTTTTGGCTTATTGGTATCAAGATCTTTTGTTAAAAATTTTATTGTTGATATCAAAAGCTTTTATTAATTATCTTCCAATTGGTATCAAGAGTTTTTATTGATTGATATTAAGAGCTTTTATTGATTTTATTGATAAAGTTTTCAAATTGAAATTTTTATTAGTATCAAGAGCAATTATTTAAGAACATGTTTATTTTAAAAAGGAAAAGAAATTTATTTTAAAAGTTTGGTATCAAGAACATGTTTATTTCATTATGCATGTTTAGTATTCATTGCATATATTTATTGATTATTGCTATGCATGAGTTAAGGGGGAGCTTCTTTGAAGCTTAACTTTAATCCATGCATATATAACTCCATGAGTTTTGTCATCATCAAAAAGGGGGAG
Organism: Agave tequilana; assembly: GCA_038442645.1. Taxonomy (NCBI): domain Eukaryota; kingdom Viridiplantae; phylum Streptophyta; class Magnoliopsida; order Asparagales; family Asparagaceae; genus Agave; species Agave tequilana. The sequence goes on along the minus strand of JAVJIF010007342.1, from coordinate 28,138 downwards.
ATTGTTAGCCCAGAGGCCTTCCACTCTAGTTTTGATGATGATTAACTCATGTAGTTATAATTTACTAATAATCTTGTGATGTTTAGTTTCAGATACTTAACCAAGATATTAGTAGGTGATTAGCTTCAACAAAGGTGTTTTGGAGCTTTCACATGGTGATTCAAGAGCCCGAGCGTCAAAGTTTATATCTAGCACTCGTTGGAGTCAAGCTCGGTGGATCACGTTTGGATCGAGTTGGCTTGGAGACAAGAAGCTTCGGTTTGTTTAGTTTATGTTTTAGATCCATTGTTAAAGATTAGATAGTGTGGTATGCTCAAGTTCACAACACACACACTTGTTTAAGTTTCATGTTTTGGTTTTCGATTTTTGGTTTAACCGATCTTGGTTTTCATGAATAGATAGAATCAAAACAAGTTTACATGATTTAATGTATATTAGATTTGTTCTATATACATCTATGCTTCAACTATTTAAACAAACTTAGTTTGATAGTCTATTTCATGAGTTTGGAGTTTTGATATTTTAAACAAAAAATTATTTTCAGATTTAATGTCAAAAACATTGATATAGATCTTTATATGTATGTTGGATTATGTCCATATACAACATGCTTAAAAGTTGTTTTCATATCATGTTTTTGTATTTGGATGAGTTTTGGACAAAAAGATTTTCCATTTCAAAATCCCAAGTTTTAGAAAATACGGATTTTGATTTTCGGCAAAATTTGTAAGTTACAAAAATAGTTCAAAATATTTGTAACATGGTTTGATTTTACTCAAACATGTTTGTATATCAAAGTATAATACTGAAACTATTTTTGTAGATTTTTAGAGATTTTATGGGACTTTATCTAAGTCAAAAAGCTAAGTTTTCAATAACCATAAATCCCTGTTCTGGCTTCTGCTGGTCGACCGGACCGGTCGACCGAGCTAGGAGTCGGTTGATCGACGTGCACAGAACGTGCACGCCAGTTTGGCTGGAGGGCCGGTCGACCGACCCGGTCGACCGCCAGAGAGCTTCTGCTCTCTGGAAAGCCCCGGTCGACCGGGTCAGTCGACCGGCAGAGAGTTCTTCTTTCTGTTCCAGGCCATGGTCGATCGGGCCGTTCGACTGCTGCCCCAACGGTCAGAAATTTGACCGTTGGCGGTCGACCAGGTCGGTCGACCGACAGCCGTCCACGCTGCTGACTGGACCCCAACGGCTAGATTTTTTCTTGGCCTATATATTGGGGTTCTTTGGGCTGTTTTGGATATAATTTCAAGAGCCAAAAGTTCCTATACTCTCTAGTATTTTCATACAAGTTTCAAAAGAGTTTTGGGCTTTAAAGTTTACATTTGATTTGGTGTTTTTATAGGGTTTGGAAAATCAAAGAAAAGTGATTTTGGGAAAAGTATTTTGGTTCATCTTCTTCATCCTTATTTCTAGTTTTTCCCAAGGATTTTCTTTGAGTATTTATTTTCCATTCGTTGTGTTTTTCTCACACTTGAGCCATATCTTCTATCCTATCTATTAGGATCTTTGTTTTGTGGGAAAAGAAGTTATTTGTGGTTGAGATAGACCACTTAGTTGTAACCCTCCTAATTTGTGATATCCCTCTTGTGTAGAGGTTGATTATTGGAGTAGTGGTTAGCTCCCTCTAGTGAGAGGTGGAGATTGTTGTGTTGGTATCCCTCTTAGTGAAGAGGTGGATTGTGGTTGTATTGGCTTTGTGCCTATACCTCATTTGTGAGGTTGATATTGGTGGCTTTGTGCCTAGCCTCTAGTGAGAGGTTGTATTTGTTAGAGAGAGGAGTTGTGTACTCCAAATTGTAATTGCCCCAAATCCTCAGTGGAGGTTCCCTGTGTGGGAGTCCTGTGTGGACAAGTTCGTGGAAATCCTTCTGTGTGAAGGCGGGGACGTAGAGCTGTGTACTCGAACCTCGAAACATATCCGTATGTTTGTGATTGATCCACTTTCTCTAACTCTCTCTCTTACATTATGCATCTATTCATATTGTCATATCATTTACATGCTTGGTTTGTTTGTGTGTGCCCATACTTGTGTTTAACCACGAGAGCTTCATATAGCACCTCAACTCTAATTCAGAGGAATCAAGAGGAGTTAGTCTAGAGCCCTTCACCGGGAATTTGGCTACACTCGTTGGTTGCATTAAGTGTGTTGCTATTAAGTTTTTAATTTTCGCATTATTGTTCATAGATTAGCCGTACACCTATTCACCCCCCTCTAGGTGTACTTACAAGAGTGACTCTGATGATGGAAGTCATGCTTCCAATATGTGCTATATGGTCCAAGGGATGACCCCCTTGAGGTAAATTCCAAATTCGAGCTTGATGAAGATGTTGACATGCCATATGATGATCTTGCATTATGCTGTCAACAACTTCTTAAAAAATATAAATTGTTAAAGAAAGAAAAATATTCTTTTAAAAATAAATTTGAATTTGTTTCAAAAGAAAATGAATCTTTAAAAAGGAAAATTATTTTGGTTGAAAAAGAAAAGGAGATTGTTTTGAAGGAAAGTGACTCTTTGAAATAGAAAATTGTTTTAAAAGAAAAAAATTTCTAAAAGAAAAGGAATTTTATTTCTCATGTTTCTTCTTCCAATATTAATAATAATATTTGTATTGTGAAGAAGAAAATTGATTGTTTGGGCTCCACTTTGAGCCAATGTGCATTTAAACATAATAAATTAGAATCTATGTTTCTCAAGAAACAAGTTTTACACATTCATGCACATACCCCATGGCATACACATGCACACCATGATCACACTCATGCTCATATGTATACTAGAGTGTACACATGCATACATTGTGTCCGCAAAAGCCATCTTGCAAAATTTTCTTTTGATAGATTAAATTCATTCAATTTTGCAAATAAAAATATCTGAGTTCCAATTGTTTCTAATCCACGTGGACCCAAAAAGATATGGGTACCAAAATCCCTATCTCTTATGCTTGATGTAGGTGTGGACTCTCACAAAACGTGAGAGGATTGGTGCTTTGGTGGTAGATGCATTGGAAAGGACAACCCATTTGATGCATCACTATCAAGGAAGTATGGTGGGAGGACCACCTCATATTTTAGAGAAATAAATTGGCTATATCAGTTTTGGTAACCACTTCTTCCTCCTCTTTAAAATGCTTTAAATGTTCATATGCATATCCTATTAAAACTCGTGTTATATATGTATAATTTTTAAGATACATGCTTTACATGCTTTATTTCTTTTATATACTCAATTATTTGTTTGATTTGTATATTGTATGTCCTAGTTTTGATGATTCATGCATAAGCTATATGATATGTCATTCTTTTTTAAAAAAAGATTTTACTTTTTTAATTGAGCTTCATTGACTTATTTTCATGCATATGTTGATTACATGACTCTTGTACACTCATCTTTATGGTTACTCATGTATTAGTTTTCATGAGCATTTATGAGTTTTATGAATTTTGACTGTTAATTCTTGTGTAATTTACATGCTTCATGGGATATATGATTTGGTTTCATGTTTTGAAGGATCTTCAAATAGTTTTTCAAAAACTATTTTAAACTAGTTATCTATTCTTGACTTGGTAGTGTTTTCAATCAATAATTATTTTTAAAACCTTATTTTTGAAAATTTCTACCCTTGAAGGGTGGTTGGTTGGGCAACCATGCCTTGTATGCGTTAATGACAATCTTTTAATATGTGCATGAAAGGGTGGATGTTATGCGTTATACATTATTTTAATGAATATTTCATATTTTTTGTACACTCATACTAGTTTTTCTTATATATATATGCTTCAAAATCTCAAATGGTATTTCTATTTTCATATATACATATATATGATTTTGATTGTGCTTATTTTATAATGTCAAACATGTTTTAAAGCAAAAACTATATATGCTAAACTTGATTTTGTTCTTAATGTTAATTGGTATTTTTTTACAAGCTTATGTATGTGTTTTGTTATTATTTAAAAAAAGAAAAAGTTTTTTTTTTAACTTAAAAAGATTTCATGTTGATAAGATAATAATCATGTTTATCTACTAGTGATATCAATATTTATTTTATCAATTACTATTTGATTTCAATTGGTATCAAAATTTATTTTGTTCACTACAAGTAATTTTAAAATTTGTTTTAAGTGGTATCAAAATTTTTAATTTTTTTTTGATATGTATTACATATATGCAAGGGGAGCTTAACATCTCCTCAACATATAAATTCATATTGAGTGTATTTTACACATTAAGGAGCTTAACATCTCTTCTTTATGTGATACATCTGTGTAGGGAGAGTTTAACATCTCCGTCTATGATTATATATAATGTTTATGTGGGTTAAGGTCTAGTCATCCCATCTCCATGTAATGTATGTATGCAGGGGGTTAACTTAACGTCTCTCCTCTTCATGAATTTATACCGCATATACACTTATCTTGTTTGTTTTTCTTCACCTCTTTCTTGATGAATTGACAAAAAGGGAGAGAAGAATTCAGAGTTTATATGCATGTTTATCTTTGTTTATGCATATATGTTTGTTTGTTTATGTGCTTTTATTAAATATCTTTTCTATTTTTTATATGCATGAGTTAAGGGGGAGCTTCAATGAAGCTCATCTTTAATCCATGCATATATAACTCCATGAGTTTTGTCATCACCAAAAAGGAAGAGATTGTTGGCCAAAAGGCTCATCACTCCAGTTTTGATGATGATTAACTCATGTAGTTATAGTACTAATGATCTTGTACTTAATAAATTTTAGAAATTTTATCAAGATCTTAGTCGGTGTTTAGCTTCAACAAAAAATTCAAAGTCAAGTTTTTAAGCTAGCATATGTTGATTCAAGAGCTCGCGCTTCAAAATAGCATCAAGTACTCAAAGAGGAGTTTAGCACATGAATCAAGTTTTGGACCAAGTCAAAATGGAAAAGAAGATTTTTAAGAAAAGATTTTCAAGACTTGAGTCTTGTTTGTAAGTGTTAAGATTTTTGTTTTAAATAAAATGTAAAGGATAGATTGTTGGCCCAGAGGCCCTTCACTCTAGTTCGGATGATGATTAACTCATGTAGTTATAGTTTACTAATAATCTTGTGATATTTAGTTTCAGATATTTGATCAGGATATTAGTTGGTGATTAGATTCAAAAAAGGCGTTTTGGAGCTATCACATGTTGATTCAAGAGCTCGAGCGTCAAGATCACACATTGCACTCGGCTGGAGTCAAGCTCGGTGAATCACGTTTGGATCGAGTCGACTTGGAGAAGGAGTTCTACAAGAAGACCTCGGTTTGTTTAGTTTAGTTTATATTTAGATCTTGTGTATAGATTAGATAGTGTTGATATGCTCAAGTTCACAATACACATACAAGTTTAAAGTTTCAATTTGTTTGGTTTTTGGTTTAACCGGTCTTAGTTTTTCATATATATAGTTTTCATGAATAGATAGAATCAAAACAAGTTTACAAGTTTTAATGTATATTAGATTTTATTTATATACATCTATGCTTCATATACTTAGAAAAACTTATTTTGAAAAGCTTATTCATGTGTTTGGAGGTTTGTATTTAAACAAAACTTATTTGTGTATTTAATGTCAAAAACATAGATATAATATCTTCCATGTATATTGGATTCTATCCATATACAACATGCTTCAAAGTTGTTTAAATATCATGTTTTTGCATTTACATGTGTTTTGGAAAAATCGGATTTCCATTTCAAAGTTTGGCTTTTGGAAAATACGGTTTTTTATTTAAGGCAAAATTTCAATATCACAAAAATGGTTCAAATTGTATATAAAATGTGTTGAATTTTTGTCATACATATTTGTATTTTAAAGATCGTATAAGAACATTTTTTGTGAAATTTATGTGTGTTTTATGGGATTTTTTAGAAGGCAAAAACCCAAGTTTTTAATCCCAAAAAGTTGGACCAGGCTGTCTGCCGATCGACCGGCCGGTCGACCGAGGCAGAAGTCGGTCGACCGGTCTGGTCGACCGACGTGCACAAACGTGCACACAGCCATGGGCTAGTGGGCCGGTCGACCGGGCGGTTGACCGTCCAGAGAGTTCTGCTCTCTGGAAATGGCCCCGGTCGACCGGCAGAGAGCTCTGCTCTCTGTATCCAGTTCCGGTCGATCGGGCGGTCGACCGGACAGAGAGTTGTTGCTCTCTGTTTTCAGGCCCGGTCGACCGGGCGGTCGACCAATGGCACAACAGTCATAAAAATGACCGTTGGTCGGTTGACCGGAAGGGCAATTTTGCCCTTTGCCTGCTGCCAACGGGCATATTTTGTTGGGGCTATATATACCCCTCATTTGAGCTGGTTTTTAACAATAATTTCAAGAGCAAAAATCTTCATCTTCTTAAGTGTTTTAGCTACAAGTTTTAAAAGAGTTTTTGGGTTAAAAAGATCAATATTTATTTGTTTTAAAGTGTTGGAAAATTCAAAGAAAAAGAGAGTATTTGGGAATTGGTTTTTGATCTTTATTTCAACATCTATCTTGTGATTTTTCCAAGTATTTTTCTTTGTTGTTTTCATTTTCAAACACTTTTATTTCTCACACTTGAGCTATCTATCTATCCTATCTATTAGGATCTATTTTTGTGATAAAATTAGTTTGTGGTTGTTGATACCACCAAGTGTTGTAAACCCTCCCTATTTTGTGATATCCCTCTAGTGAGAGGTGATTGTGGAGGTTGTGTTGGCTAAGTGTCTTATCCCTCAAGTGTGAGGTGATCGTTATTTTGGCTTTGTGCCTATCCCTCAATTGTGAGGTTGATATTGTGTTGGCTTTGTGCCTTGCCTCTAGTGAGAGGTTGTATTTGTTGAGAGAGGAGTTGTGTACTCTCGGTTTATATTTACCCAAATCCTCAGTGGAGGTATTCTGTGTGGGAAGTCCTGTGTGGACGAGTTAGTAGAAATCCTTCTGTGTGAAGGCGGGGACGTAGAGCTGGGTGCTCGAACCTCGAAACATATCTTTGTGTTTGCGTTTGATCCACTATCTTTAACTCTCTCTCTCTCTCTTATATTGTGCCTTGCATCACATCATATTATTCATATCATATATATGCTTGTGATGATTGTGTGTGCCCATACTTGTGTTCAACCAAGAGAGCTTTACATAGCACCTCAACTCATATTTAGACGAATTTAGAGGAGATAGTCCAGAGCTCTTCACCGGGAATTCGGCTACACTCTTTGGTTACACTAAGTGTGTTGCATTTAGTTTTTAATTCCTTATTATTTCTCATTAGATTAGCCATACACCTATTCACCCCCCTCTAGGTGTATTTTCAATTGGTATCAGAGCCTACGCTCCTGATATTAGGTTTAACCACCTAGAAGTGGGATCTTGGTTAGCTAATCTATAGTTGCATTTGCACACATATTGTTTATACTCATGGATTTCATGACCCCTCCTATGTTTGATGTTTCTAACATCGACGTATGGAAGATTAAGATGAGTATGTATCTCAAGAACATAGGTTTGCATGTTTTCCTTGCCGCTACCAAGAAATCCTATTTTGATAATAGCAAGCATATAGAGGCCAATATACAAGCCCTTGAGGCACATAGGAGCACACTTAACAAAGAATATTTGTGAATGGTTTCTCATTGTGATTCCGCCTTTGCAGTGTGGAACACCTTGACCTCTCCAAAGCTTCAATTGTCAAACCAAGTGGAGAAGGAATCTAGTGAGGATGAGTCCGACGATGCATGCTACATGGTCCAAGAGAATAACTCCCTTGAGGTAAATTTGAAAACTCAACTAGATGATTGTGCTAGTTCTTCCGGCGATGATCATATTGATGCCGATGCATTAAATGAAGAACTATCAATTATTTGTGAAAAATTATTAGAAAAATACCAAGTTTTGAAAAAGAAATCTTTTAAACTAAAATTGAAAATAAGAATTTGTGTTCAAAAGTTGTTTGGTTTTGCAAGAGAAGGAAGAGATTTCAAGTGAACGTGACTCACTTAAATCCCAACTTGACCTTGCATTAAAGGAAAATGAAATTTTGAAAAATAAAAATGATTGTGAAAATGTTTTGAAGAAAAATGAGGTTCTATCTTCAAAATTTGATTTTGTGTTAAAAGAAAATGAATCTTTGAAAACTAAAATTATTCCTATTTCAAAGAATTGGATTTGGTTTCCAAGAAAAATATTTCTTTGAAAAATAATTTAAATACTCATGTTTGCCATGCTAGTGTAGCTTCATCATCTAGCTTACCTATTGCATGCTCCATTTTATCTTCAAATATTAAAAATGATATTTGTGTTTTGGAGAAAAGTGTTGATTGTTTGGGCTCCACTTTGTGCCAATGTGCCATGAACCACACACGTTTGGAATTCATGTTTCGCAAGAAACAAATTCCCCCTATGCATGCACACAAATCACGGCATACACATGCTTCCCACATTCATACACATAACACAATGTATGCTCATGTGTACACTTGTACACATTGTGAACGTAAGGGCCACCTTGCAAAATTTTGCTTTGATGGAATTAATGATTCAAATTTTGAAAATAGATTTGTTTGGGTTAGAAAAGGTGCTAACCCCCATGGACCCAAAAGAGTATGGGTACCAAAAGCCACTTCCATTTTTGATGTAGGTGTGGGCTCTCGCTTGACGTGAGAGTTGTTGGTGCCTTGAGGTGAATGCGTTTCGAACTTAATGGTGACTATTTTGATGCATCACTTTTAAGGGAAGTTTGGTGGGAGAACCACCTTGGTTTGGAGCCTAGAGATTTGCCCTCATGGTTTTGGTAACGATCTCTTACTCCTCCTTTAGTTCACATGCTTTCATAATTGATTTTTAGCATGTTTTAGGTTTTATGATTAGTATGTTAAATGCTATGATAATTAGACTATTGACATACATGTATAGTATTTGAGAGACACCCATGTTTATATGGACTTATATTTAGTGTTCTCACTATGGTTTAGCTATTGTGTATATCATAGCTCTAATAGCATGTGCATCTACATAATGATCATATTAGTTTTTGTTTACAATTTTTCGCACTTCATGTTTTGATTAATGTTTAGATGTAGTTTTCATTAAAACTTGTGTATATACTTGTACAACTATTGAGCCACAAATAGATTATTATATGTTTGTGCCTAAATGCTCATTTGTACCCATTAGATGTACTAGTATAACCTAGTTTTGATGCTTAGTGCATTTCAACTTGTATTCCTCATTTTGTACATGTTTTCATGAAAATATATTTAGCTTCATGTATAAGTTAATTTTGCTAAAACTTTAAATATACATGTCTATCCTAAGAGTCACTTACTTTTCATGCAAATTTTTATGGACTCATTTGTGTTTAGGGATGTGTATGTATACTTTTAGATTTAGACAAAACATACATGTACCTTGGAGTTAGTATTATTTTTTAAAATTAAATCTTCATGTTTTTTCATGTTTGTAAAGGAATTTCACATTGAGCCTTCATTGCCTATTTCCATGATTTTGTGATTACATGATTCTTTCACTCACATTAATTGATATTTTCTCATGACTTTGTTTTCAAGAATATTATGTGTGCTATATAGATCTTGAGTGTTGATTATGTGATTTTCATATTTTCATGAAAAATATTCTTGTTTTATTCCTTGCTTGAAGGATTTCGTACTAGTTTTTAGTTTATCATAAAACTAGTGCGTATTTCTTCATTTTGAAAGAGTTTTCAATTATGCTAATATTATTTTTAAACTTATTTTTGAAAACCCCTTCCATCGAAGGGTGGTTGAATGGGCGACCATGCCTTGTGAGCCTAATTGAAAATCTTTTTAAACAAGTGCATGATAGGGTGGATGGTTGAGTTATACACTTGATTCTCATTGTGTTTTCAATTGATATCACAATTGATATCTATTTTGTATACTCATATTTATTTCTATATATGTATGCTTCAACTTCAAATAGTATCAATTTCGATTGGTATTTAATTTTTTATACATATATATGTATTTTGTTTGTGCTTACTATATCTCTTATATCTTTAAACACAAATTTTGCTATGCTAAGCTTGATTTAGTCCTTAATGATAATTATTTTTCAATTGGTATCTTATACAACCTTATGCATCATTTTCATTAGTATTTCATAAAGGGGGAGAAAACTTCATGTTTTACCTTTCAATCGGTTTTGTTTACAATTGGTATCCTACTCCCACTCTTTATATTGAAAAATGATATTTGTTAATTGATATCTTAGTTTTCAATTAGTTTCTTACGCTCCTAATGAAAATTATTTTCAATTGGTATATGTTTCATTTTCAATATTGGTATCAAGAATCTTAAATTGATATTATTCTCTATTTGGTATCTCTATTGCAAAATGATTTTAGTGTTTAACTAAAAAGATTGGTTTATGTTTTTTTTAATAGGTATCATGTTTCAGTTTCTATTGGTATCATAATTTGGTATCAAAATGTTTTAATATTTATTGCTTATATGTAAGGGAAGTTTAACATCTTCTCTATATATAGATTCATGTTGAGTGTATCTCATATTGAGGAGTTTGACCGCTCTTCTTTATGTCTTACACATGTGTAAAGGGAGCTTCACATCTCCTTTTATACATTGTATGTTATGCTTTATGTGGTTAGGGTTTAGTCATCTCTTTTCATATAAATGCATGTATGCAGGGAGAGTTAACTTCACGTCTCTCCTCTTCATGAATGTATATAGCATATATACCTTTATTGTTTTGCTTTATGCAAAAAGAAAGAAATTTTTTTTATGCCTTTAGTGTTTGTACCCCTTTGTTGATGAATTGACAAAAAGGGGGAGAGATATTTTGGAGTTTTATATATGCATGTTTACTTCATGTTTCATATGCATGTTTATTTAAGTTTGTATTTCATGTTTAATATGCATGTTTATTTAAGTTTGTTATCTTTTACCATTGGTATCAAGAGCAGCATTGTTTTAAGAGCATTTTTATTTTAAAATTGGTATTAAGAGCACGTTTATTTCATTTATATCAAAGATCATGTTTGTTTCATTTTCTTGTTTTATGCATGTTTATGCATATCTATATTGAGCATTCATTACATATCTTTATGCTTATTGCTATGCATGAGTTAAGGGGAAGCTTCTATGAAGCTTAACTTTAATCCATGCATATATAACTCTATGAGTTTTGTCATCATCAAAAAGGGGAGATTGTTGGCCCAGAGGCCCTTCACTCTAGTTTGATGATGATTAACTCATGTAGTTATAATTTATTAATAATCTTATGATATTTAATTTCAGATATTTGATCAAAATATTAGTTGGTGATTACCTTCAACAAAGGTATTTTGGAGCTATCACATGTTGATTCAAGAGCTCGAGCGTCAAGATTGCACATTACACTCGGTTGGAGTCAAGCTCGGTGAATCACGTTTGGATCGAGTCGACTTGGAGAAGGAGTTCTACAAGAAGACCTCGGTTTATTTAGTTTAGTTTTTGTTTAGATCTTGTGTAAATATTAGATAGCGTTGATATGCTCAAGTTCACAATACACACACAAGTTTAAAGCTTCAATTTATTTGGTTTTCGGTTTAACCGGTTTCGATTTTCATATATATGGTTTTCATGAATAGATAGAATCAAAACAAGTTTACAAGTTTTAATGTATATTAAATTTGATCTATATACATCTATGCTTCATATACTTAGAAAAACTTATTTTGAAAAGCCAATTCATGTGTTTGGTGGTTTGTATTTAAATAAAACTTATTTGTGTATTTAATGTCAAAAACATAGATATAATATCTTTCATGTATATTGGATTCTATCCATATACAACATGCTTCAAAGTTGTTTAAATATCATGTTTTTGCATTTACATGTATTCTGGAAAAATCGGATTTCCATTTCAAAGTTTGTTTTTAGAAAATACGATTTTTGATTTAAGGCAAAATTTCAATATCACAAAAATGGTTCAAACTTCTTATAATATGTGTTGAATTTTTGTCACACATATTTGTATTTCAAAGATCGTATAAGAACATATTTTTGTGAAATTTATGTGTATTTTATGGGATTTTTTAGAAGGAAAAACCCAAGTTTTTAATCCCAAAAAGTTGGACTAGGCTGTCTACCGGTCGACCAATGTGCACAAACGTGCACGCAGCCATGGGCTTATGGGCCGGTCGACCAGGCGGTCGACCGTCTAGAGAGTTCTCCTCTCTGGAAATGGCCTCGGTCGACCAGACAGAGAGCTGTTGCTCTCTGTTTTCAGGCCCGGTCGACCGGGTGGTCGACTAGTGGCACATCAATCATAAAAATGACCGTTGGCCGGTCGACCGGCCGGTCGACTGGAAGGGCAATTTTACCCTTTGCCTGCTGCCAACGGACAGATTTTTTTAGGGCGATATATACCCCTCATTTAAGCTGGTTTTTAACAACAATTTCAAGAGCAAAAATCTTCATCTTCTTAAGTGTTTTAGTTACAAGTTTTAAAAAAAATTTGGGTTTAAAAGATCAATCTTTATTTGTTTTAAAGTGTTGGAAAAATCAAAGAAAAAGAGAGTATTTGGGAATTGATTTTGATCTTTATTTCAACATCTATCCTGTGATTTTCTCACGTGTTTTTCTTTATTGTTTTCATTTTCAAACACTTTTATTTCTCACACTTGAGCTATCTATCTATCCTATCTATTAAGATCTATTTTTGTGGGAAAATTAGTTTGTGATTGTTGATACCACCAAGTGTTGTAAACCCTCCCTATTTTGTGATATCCCTCTAATGAGAGGTGAATGTGTTAATATCCCTCTAGTGAGAGGTGATTGTGGAGGTTGTGTTGGCTAAGTGCCTTATCCCTCAAGTGTGAGGTGATTATTGTTTTGGCTTTGTGCATATCCCTCAATTGTGAGGTTGATATTGTTTTGACTTTGTGCCTTGCCTCTAGTGAGAGGTTGTATTTGTTGAGAGAGGAGTTGTGTACTCCCAGTTTGTATTTACCCAAATCCTCAGTGGAGGTTCCCTGTGTGGGAAGTCCTGTGTGGACGAGTTAGTGGAAATCCTTCTGTGTGAAGGCAGGGACGTAGAGCTGGGTGCTCGAACCTCGAAACATATCTTCGCGTTTGCGTTTGATCCACTATCTCTAACTCTCTCTCTCTCTCTCTCTTATATTGTGCCTTACATCACATCATATTATTCGTATCATATAAATGCTTGTGTTGATTGTGTGTGTGCCCATACTTGTGTTCAACCAAGAGAGCTTTACATAGCACCTCAACTCTTATTTAGAGGAATTTAGAGAAGATAGTCCAGAGCCCTTCCGGCTACACTCTTTGGTTACACTAAGTATTGTAAGTACACCTAGAGGGGGGTGAATAGGTGTACAGCTAAATTGTAACACACTTAGTGTAACCAACGAGTGTAGCCGAATTCCCGGTGAAAGCTCTGGACTAACTCCTCTTGATTCCTCTGAATAAGAGTTGAGGTGCTATATGAAGCTCTCGTGGTTAAGCACAAGTGAGGCACACACAAACAACACAAGCATGTATATGATATGGCAATATGAATCAATACACAAAGTAAGAGAGAGTTAGAGAAAGTAGATCAAACACAAACACCAAGATATGTTTCGAGGTTCGAGCACACAGCTCTACGTCCCTGCCTTCACACAAAAGGATTTCCACTAACTTGTCCACACAGGACTCCCACACAGGGAACCTCCACTGAGAATTTGGGGCAATTACAATATGAAGTACACAACTCCTCTCTCAACCAAAACAACCTCTACAGTTAGAGGCTAGGAACAAAGCCACTCAAATACAATCACCTCACACTTGAGGGATTACAACACAATCTCCACCTCTCACTAGAGGGAGTTAACAAATCAACCTCTCACTAGAGGGATAGGGCACAAAGCCACCACTCCAATAATCAACCTCTACACAAGAGGGATAACACAAATAAGGACGGTTTACAACTTAGTGATCACAAAGACCACAAACCAATTCTTTTCCCACAAAACAAGGATCCTATAGAGAGGATAGCAAGATAAGCTCAAGTGTGAGAAAACAACGTGTTTTGGACAAAGAAAATCACTTGGGAAAATCTCCAAATAGATATAGAATTTTTAGACCAAAAAACAAATTCCCAAAAGACTATTTTCTTTGAATTAAACACTTTGAAAACAAATAAAGATTGATCTTTTAAACCCAAAAACTCTTTTGAAAAACTTGCTTTTAAAATACTGGAAAAGATTAGAATTTTGGCTCTTAAAAACTTGGTAAAAACAAACTTCAAATGGGGTATTTATAACCCCCATAAGAATTCTGCCCGTTGGCAGCTGACAAGGTCAAAATTGACCTTCCGGTCGACCGGCCGGTCGACCGGCCAACGGTCAAAAATATGATCGTTGAGCCTGCCGGTCGACCGCGCGATCGACCGTGCCAAATCCAGAGAGCAGTTGCTCTCTAGCCGATCGACCGCTCGGTCGACCGTGCCAAGCCTCACGGTCGACCGCCCGGTCGACCGCCCTCACCCGAGAGTGGGGCACTTGCAGTCGGTCGACCGCTCGGTCGACCGGCCTAAGTGATTGGCCTGCGTGCATGTCCTTGTGCACGTCGGTCGACCGGTCCGATCGACCGACTCTGGGTCCGGTCGACCGGCCCGGTCGACCGCCAGAGCCTGGCGGGGCAATTTATAGGATTTAAAACTTGGATTTTTAATTAACAAATAAATCCCTTAAAATCTCTAAAAATCCACAAAAATAGTTTCAGTATAATACTTTGATATACAAACATGTTTGAGTAAAATCAAACCATGTTACAAACATTTTGAACTATTTTTGAACTTAGAAATTTTGTCGAAAACCAAAATCCGTATTTTCTAAAACTTGGATTTTGAAATGGAAAATCGTTTTGTCCAAAACTCATCCAAATACAAAAACATGATATTGAAACAACTTTGAAGCATATAGTATATGGATAGAATCCAATATACATATAAAGATATATATCAATGTTTTTGACTTTAAATCCGAAAATAAGTTTTGTTAAAATACCAAACCCAAATACATGAATAGGTTATCAAAATAAGCTTTTCGAAGAATATGAAGCATGCATGTATATAGATCAAATCTAATATACATTAAACCATGTAAACTTGTTTTGATTCAATCTATTCATGAAAATCAAGATCGGTTAAACCGAAAACCGAAAACCAAAACATGAAACTTAAACAAGTGTGTGTGTTGTGAACTTGAGCATATCACACTATCTAATCTTTACAAATGGATTTAAAAATAAACAAAACAATGTACCGAAGTCTTCTTGTAGTGCGCCGTCTCCAAGTTGACTCGATCCAAACGTGATCCACCGAGCTTGACTCCAAATTAGTGCTAGATATGAACTTGACGCTCGGGCTCTTGAATCACCATGTGAAAGCTCCAAAACACCTTTGTTGAAGCTAATCACTTACTAATATCTTGGTTAAATATCTGAAACTAAATATCACAAGATTATTAGTAAACATAACTACATGAGTTAATCATCATCAAAACTAGAGTGGAAGGCCTCTGGGTCAATAATCTCCCCCTTTTTGATGATGACAAAACTCATGGAGTTATATATGCATGGATTAAAGTTAAGCTTCAAAGAAGCTCTCCCTTAACTCATGCATAGCAAAAAACAATAAGATATGCAATGAATATTAAACATGAGTATGCATAAACATGCATAAAACAATGAAAGAAACATGCTCTTGATACCAAATTTTTAAAATAAATTCCTTTTCCTTTTGTTTAAAATAAACATGTTCTTAAGTATCAATTGAAAATATAAACTTAACATATTACTCTTGATACCAATAAAAATTTCAATTTAAAACTTTATCAATAAAAACAATAAAAGCTCTTGATACCAATCAATAAAAATTCTTGATACCAATATCAACAAAACATCAAAACATCAAACAAACTCTCTTGATACCAATATGAAACCAACTTTGATATAAACTTAAAATAAACAATAAACATGCATATAAACTCAAATACTTCTCCCCCTTTTGTCAATCATCAACAAAGGGGTTAAAGTAAACAATAAAACAATGTTCTCCCCCTTTTTGTCTGAAACAAAAAAAAATCAACTAGGGGTGAAATCAAATCAAAACATTATGATACCAATTGAAAAAAAATATATCAAATTAGTGCATCATGATAAACGAAACATACCAATTGAAGGTACATAAAATAAATGTTTTTAAATAAACATGTATATACCAATTGAAAGTAAATAAAACATTTTGAAGAAATCAACCAAAATTTTGATACCAATTGAAAGTAAATAAAACATAAAAATTTTGATATCAATTGAAAGATGTAAACATATAGGTAATCTTGATACCAATTGTAAAAATTAGTACCAATTGAAAGTAATTTTTCATTAGGAGTATATGTTACCCAAAAAATCTCATTTTTCAATCATTTTTCAACATAAAGTGTGGGAGTAAATACCAAAGATAAACAAAAATCAATTAAAAGGTGAAATATGAATTTTCTCCCTCTTTATGAAATACCAAACAAAATGATGCATAAGCTTGTATAAGATACCAATTGAAACATAATCAATTGAAATATAATAGGCATTTAAGAAATCAAGCTTAGCATAACCAAAATTTGTGCTCAAAAATATAGAGATATAGTAAGCACAAATAAAGCATATATATATGTATGAAAAATTTAATACCAATCAAAATTGATACTATTTGAAGTGTAAGCATACATATATAAAAACATATATGAGTATACAAAAATAATGTCAATAGTGATACCATTAAAAAGATCCAATGATACCAAATTGAAAGTATAATAAGAATCAAGTGTATAACTCATATTCCTACCACCCGTTTCATGCACATGTTTTAAATGAATTTTCAATAATGAGCATACAAGGCATGGTCGCCCAATCAACCTTGAATGGGTAGGGTTTTTCAATAATAAGTTTGAAAATATAATATGTTTGAAAACTCTACCATAATGAAGAATACGAACTAGTTATAAGAAAATTTTGAAAAACTAGTACAAAATCCTTCAAGCAAGGAATAAAACAAAAGTATATTTCATGAAAAACATGTAAATCACATGATCACCAAACACTCAAAACCTATATAGCACAAATTGTACTCATGAAAACAAAATCATGAGAAAACATCAAGTAATATGAGTGTACAAGTTTTGTGAAAGACAAGTCATGAAATAGGCAATCAAGCTCAAAATGAAATTCCTTAAAACATGAAAGTCATCAAAACTAGAATCCTTCAAGGTATATGTATGTCATGTACAAACTAAAGTATACATACATATCCAAATATAAACGAGTCCACAAAAGTATATGCATGAAGGCAAGTGGCTCAAGGATGTATATGTATAGCTAATAGTTTAGACACAATGACATATACATGAAGTTTAAACATAAACATGAAAACATGTACAAAATGGGAATACAAGTCAAATGTATGAATCATCAAAACTAGGCTATACTAGTACATCTATGATACAAATGAGTATTCAAGCACAAACACATAATAATCTATTTGTGGCACACTAGTTGTACAAGTATATATCCAAGTTTTAATGAAACTAACATCTAAACATGAAGCATAGAAATCAAAACAAAAACTCATATGATCATTATGATAAATGAACATGCATTAGATCTATGATATACATATTAGCTAAACAAATGAGAGAACACAAAAGTATAAGTCCATATTAAACATGGGTGTCTCAAATACTAATCATGCATATCACAAGTCTAATAGTCATGTCATTTAACATACTAATCAAAACATGCTAAAACTCAATAACATGAAAAGCATGTAAACATAAATGAGGAGTAAGAGATAGTTACAAAAACCATGAGGGCAACTCTCCATGTCTCCAAACCAAGGTGGTCCTCCCACCAAACTTCCCTTGAAAGTGATGCATCCAAATAGTTCTCTTTAAGTTTGGAACGCATCCACCTCAAGGCACTATTACTCTCACGTCATGTGAGAGCCCACACCTACATCAAATACAATAGGGGGGTCTTGGTACCCACACTCTTTTGGGTCCATGGGGGTTAGCTCCTTTCCTAACTCAAACAAATTTAGTTGCTAAATTTACATCATGTATCTTATCATAGCAAAATTTAGCAAGGTGGCCCTTACGTCCACAATGTGTACATGTATACACATGAGCATACATCATGTTATGAGTGTGTACGTGAGGATTATGTGTATGCGTGTTTGTGTGCATGCATATGAGGAACTTGTTTCTTTTGAAACATAGATTCCAACCGTGAGTGGTTCAAAGCACAATGGCTCAAAGTGGAGCCCAAACAATCAACACTTTTCTTCAAAACATTTATATCATTTTTAATATATGAAGATAAAGTGGAGCATGCAATAGGTGAGCTAGAAGGTGAAGCTACACTAGCATGGCAAACATGTGAATCTAAATCATTTTTCAAAGAAATATTTTTATTTGAAACAATTTTCAATTCCTTTGAAATAGAAGCAATTTTGTTTTTCAAAGATTCATTCTCTTTTAAAACAAAATCAAGCTTTGAAGTTAAAGGCTCATTTTTCTTTAAAACATTTTCACAATCATTTTTATTTTTCAAAATCTTGTTTTCATTTAAAACAAGTTCAAGTTGGGTTTTCAAAGAGTCACACTCATTTGAAATCTCAACCTTCTCTTGTAAAGCCAATTCAAGTTTTGAAAATAAATCCTTATTTTCTTTTGATAACTTACAAGTTTTCTTTTTCAAAACTTTATATTTTTCAAGGTGGTTCTCACAAATAATAGATAACTCTTCATTTAATGCTTCGGCATCCATACTATCAAGATCATCAAATGAAGAGCTAGCACTATCTAGTTGAGTGTCCGAAAGTACCTCAAGGGAGTCATTCCCTTGGACCGTGTAACATTATTGCTCGGATTCTCCACTAGATTCATCCTCCACAAAGTTGGGCGTTTGAAGCTCGGAGGAGGTCAACGTGTTCCACATTGCAAAGGCGGAATCACAGTTAGAAACCATAGAAAGATATTCTTTATTAAGCGTGCTTCTAAGTGCCTCAAGGGCTTGTGCATTGGCCTCTATATGATTGCTATTACCAAGATAGGATTTCTTAGTAGCGGCAAGGAAAACATGCAAGCCTAGGGTTTTTAGATACATGGACATCCTAAATTTTCACATGTCAATGTTAGAGACATCAAACATGGGAGGTGACAAGCAATCCATGAGTGTGTGTAAACAATATAAGTGTTCAAATGCAAATGATAGATTAGCAAAACCAAGATCACACTCCTAGGTGGTTAAACCTAATATCAGGAGCGTAAGCTCTGATACCAATTGTAAGTACACCTAGAGGGGGGTGAATAGGTGTACGGCTAATCTATGAACAAAATACGGAAATTAAAAACTAATTGCAACACACTTAGTATAACCAACGAGTGTAGCCGAATTCCCGGTGAAGGGCTCTGGACTAACTCCTCTTGATTCCTCTGAATAAGAGTTGAGGTGCTATATGAAGCTCTCGTGGTTAAGCTCAAGTGAGGCACACACAAACAACACAAGCATGTATATGATATGGCAATATGAATCAATGCACAAAGTAAGAGAGAGAGTTAGAGAAAGTGGATCAAACGCAAACACCAAGATATGTTTCGAGGTTCGAGCACACAGCTCTACGTCCCCGCCTTCACACAGAAGGATTTTCACTAACTTGTCCACACAGGACTCCCACACAGGGAACCTCCACTGAGGATTTGGGGCAATTACAATATGGAGTACACAACTCCTCTCTCAACCAAAACAACCTCTACACTTAGAGGCTAGGCACAAAGCCACTCAAATACAATCACCTCACACTTGAGGGATTACAACACAATCTCCACCTCTCACTAGAGGGAGCCAACAAATCAACCTCTCACTAGAGGGATAGGGAACAAAGCCACCACTCCAATAATCAACCTCTACACAAGAGGGATAACACAAATAAGGAGGGTTTACAACTTAGTGATCACAAAGACCACAAACCAATTCTTTTCCCACAAAACAAAGACCCTATAGAGAGGATAGCAAGATAAGCTCAAGTGTGAGAAAACAAAGTGTTTTGAACAAAGAAAATCACTTGGGAAAATCTCCAAATAGATATAGAATTTTTAGACCAAAAACAAATTCCCAAAAGACTATTTTCTTTGAATTAACAAACACTTTGAAAACAAATGAAGATTGATCTTTTAAACCCAAAAACTCTTTTGAAAAACTTGCTTTTAAAATACTATAGAAGATCAGAATTTTGGCTCTTAAAAACTTGGTGAAAACCAACTTCAAATGGGGTATTTATAACCCCCATAAGAATTCTGCCCGTTGGCAGCTAACAAGGTCAAAATTGACCTTCTGGTCGACCGGCCAATGGTCAAAATATGACCGTTGAGCCTGCCGGTCGACCGTGCCAAATTCAGAGAGCAGTTGTTCTCTGGCCGATCGACCGCTTGGTCGACCGTGCCAAGACTCACGGTCGACCGCCCTCACCTGAGAGTGAGGCACTTGCAGTCGGTCGACCGCTCAGTCGACGGCCTAAGTGGCTGGCCTGCGTGCACGTCCTTGTGCACGTCGGTCGACCGGTCCGGTCGACCGACTCTGGGTCCGGTCGACCGCCCGGTCGACCGCCAGAGCCTGGCGGGGCAATTATAGGATTTGAAACTTGGATTTTTAATTAACAAATAAATCCCTTAAAATCTCTAAAAATCCACAAAAATAGTTTCAGTATAATACTTTGATATACAAACATGTTTGAGTAAAATCAAACCATGTTACAAACATTTTGAACTATTTTTGTAACATAGAAATTTTGTCGAAAACCAAAATCCGTATTTTCTAAAACTTGAATTTTTGAAATGGAAAATCGTTTTGTCCAAAACTCATCCAAATACAAAAACATAATATGAAACAACTTTGAAGCATATAGTATATGGATAGAATCCAATATACATATAAAGATATATATCAATGTTTTTGACTTTAAATCCGAAAATAAGTTTTGTTAAAATACCAAACCCAAATACATGAATAGGTTATCAAAATAAGCTTTTCTAAGAATATGAAGCATGCATGTATATAGATCAAATCTAATATACATTAAACCATGTAAACTTGTTTTGATTCAATCTATTCATGAAAATCAAGATCGGTTAAACCGAAAACCGAAAACCAAAACATGAAACTTAAACAAGTGTGTGTGTTGTGAACTTGAGCATATCACACTATCTAATCTTTACAAATGGATTTAAAAAATAAACAAAACAATGTACCGAAGTCTTCTTGTAGTGCGCCGTCTCCAAGTTGACTCGATCCAAACGTGATCCACCGAGCTTGACTCCAAATGAGTGCTAGATATGAACTTGACACTCGGGCTCTTGAATCACCATGTGAAAGCTCCAAAACACCTTTATTGAAGCTAATCACCTACTAATTTTGGTTAAATATCTGAAACTAAATATCACAAGATTATTAGTAAACATAACTACATGAGTTAATCATCATCAAAACTAGAGTGGAAGGCCTCTGGGCCAATAAGTATGTTGCATTTAGTTTTTAATTCCGCATTATTTCTCATTAGATTAGCCATATACCTATTCACCCCCCCTCTAGGTGTACTTTCATAGATTAGTTGTGAATTGCTCAAGCTTATATATACACACACAAAACATTTCATGTTAAATAATTTTGTTTTTGAAAAATATAGTTTGTCTTTTGGATTTTAAAGAATACATCTTTATGTTTCATGAATAAATTTCATCAAAACGAGTTTATATGGTTTATATGTGTATTAAATTTCATCCATACACATTGATACTTCATAATGTTTAGAAAAACTTATTTGATGTTTCTAGTTCATAGTTTTAAGTTTTGTTAGTCAAAACTTAATTTAGAGTTTATTGTCAAAATAAGTATATTTCATCTTATATGTGTATTGGATCATTTTCATACACATTATAGTTCAAAAGTGCTTAAATAACTTTTTTTTTGTATTTGTATAAGTTTTAAAAAAATGGATTTTTCATTTAGAAGTCTATTTCTGAAAAATACGGTTTTCGTTTAAAGCTTAAATTCTATGCCTCAAAAATAGTTTAATTTGTTTGTAATATGTGTTGATCTTTGTTCACATATATTTGTACTTCAAAGTGTTTCATTGAACTTATTTTTGTGAATTTTTTTGGGTGTTAAATAATATTTTATGGGTTTTCAAAGTTAAATTTCCTAACCTTAAAACTTTGTCTCTGGGCTACTGGCGGTCGACCGAGCGGTCGACCGATGTGCACAGAACGTGCACAAGCCCTTGGCTTTAGGGCCGATCGACCATGCGATCGACCGATCCAGAGAGACTGCTCTCTGGATCTGGCCCCGGTCAACCGACCAGAGAGACCTGCTCTTTGGTGTTGGCCACGATCGATTGAGCGGTTGACCGATGGGCTTTGGCCTGGGTGCGATCGACTGGGTGGTCGACCGGTAACCCCAACAATCTGAAATATGACCGTTGGTCGGTCGACGACAGGTCATCTGGCCCCCAATGGCTAGTTTTTGGACTGCCTATAAATTGGGACTTTTGGCCAGAGTTTGGGTAAGATTTTTTAGGCTGCTTTTAAGAGCTCTTTTACAGAGTTTCTTAGAAAGTTTTAGAGCTTCATTTCCATATCCAAAAGAGTATTTTTCAAGAGTGAATCTCTTATGTTTTCAAAAGCAATTCTTTGAGTTTTTCCACCACAAATTCTATCTTGTTTTTCTCACATAAGCTTGAGTTGTTTATTGCTATATCCATCCTATAGGTATCCTTGTTGTGAGGAGTGTTTATTGGTGATCAAAGTGAAGAGATCACCAAGTTTTCATCTTTGTATTTATGGAGGCGAACTTGCGGGTTCGTGTTGTGAAGAGTTCTTGAGGGAGCTCATTGTAGAGGTGCGGCCTGGCAAGCTAGTGAGCTTGCGTGTGTTATCTTATAGGAATAAGTGAGGGATTTGCAGGTCCAAGAGTTCTTGAGGGAGCTTGTTGTAAGTGTTGCGGCACCGAGTAATCTTACAGGATCGTTATAGTGGAAATCCTTCATAGTGGTGAAAGCGGGGATGTAGAGCAAGTGTGCTCGAACCTCGAAATAATTCTCCCGTGTTTGCGATTGCTCACTCTCTCTCACTTGTATTTATTTATCTTGCATGCTTTCGTTGTTCATCTCTTTATGCTTCATATATCTTGTGCTCAATTGATATAAATGCTTGAGTTATTTGTGTGCTCACACTTTTATTTAACCAATGAGCCATAGTAGCACCTTAACCCTTAATTTAGAGGAATCTTAAGGAGATAGTCCAGAGCCTTTCACCGATAATTTGGCTACACTCTTTGGTTATACTTGGTGAGTTAGCATAATAGTTTTAGTTTACATAATTAGTTTTTAATTTTCTCTTGTTTGGCTTTTGATTAGCTAGTCACCTATTCACCCCCCCCTCTAAGTGACATACAGCCTGGTGGTGACACTGGCAAGGGGACATGCCAACCTAGGCCGCTGGAGATGAAGGGGTACGGTGGTGCTTGCCTCTTGGAGGAGAGAAGGTGATTGAGAGAGAGAGAGAGAGAGAATTGGAGAGAAGGGAGAGAAATTTAGAGATGGGGGAGAGAGAGAGAGAGAGATTTGAGAGGAGGAAGGAGGAACTGGCATCGATGGCTGCATATGGCCAGGGGAGATGAGAAAAGGAAAAAAGAAAAAAGAAAAAAGAATTAAGAAGGAAAGGAAAAGAAAAAGAGAAGATATTTGGGGGTGGGTTTTTGTGTGGAGTAGAAAAGGGAAAAAGAAAAAGGAAAGAAAAGAAAAGGTTATGGTGGAGAAAAAAGGGAAAAAAGAAAAATGAAAGGAAAAGAAAAAAATAAAAGAAGAAAATGTCCAGGTATTAATTCTGAATCCGAGAAAATAATGAAAAGTCCAAATGCCGAAAAATAGAGTAACTCGAAAGGTCTCCAAAATTTTTAAAAATAGAAAATACTATATTAAGATACATGATGAAATCAGATTATAGAAATTCAATCCCATTTTCAAATTAAAAATCTTGGAATCAGCCAATGCTACCGTCGGCACCAAATCCGGTCGAATTTTGATAATTTCAAAAAAATCCCCAAATTGCATTAAAATAGAAAATACGATCCTAAGAAACAATAGGAAAGCAGTTTCTAAAAATTCAATTCTATTTCTAAATTAAAAAATTGAGAATCGATCGGCGATAGCGATCGATACTGATTTTGAAGATCTAACAAAATAACTCATAAAAATTCTAAAAAATCATGAAAAATCTTAAATATTGAAAAATAACATTTGAAACTAAAACTGATCAAATTTAACAATCTGAAAGATCAAATTGAGTAATATATTAGGATCAGGTC
This sequence comes from Agave tequilana, assembly GCA_038442645.1. Lineage (NCBI taxonomy): Eukaryota > Viridiplantae > Streptophyta > Magnoliopsida > Asparagales > Asparagaceae > Agave > Agave tequilana. The sequence continues at coordinate 3,710 of JAVJIF010007342.1, read as the reverse complement.
CCCGGTTCAGACTAGGGCTGACTCTGAGTCCACGAATCTTAATCTAATTCAAAACAATCGCATAAATAATCATAAAACAAGAATAAATACAGAAAGTAAATCAAAAAATATGATCAAAAAAATCTGAAGACGTATCTAAGTATGTATTTGGGGAACAGGGTGTTACATTCCATCGACCTTACAAAAATTTCCTCGTCAAAATTTTGATAAGGAGAAACTGAACAGAGGAAAGATGTGGACAATGATTACACCAATTAAGCAATGAATAACTAAGGGTAACTCTTATAAGTGACTGATCAATAGACTTAAGACCTAGACATCTTTTGCACTTCCTGCCGTATAAAACTTCAGACGGTACCATATTAATACAGATCTGATAACTGTTTAATAAGAGAATTTTTCCTAAAGAAGATAAATAGGAACCTGAATGATCTGATTGGACTGCTTGATCTGTCTGAGAGTGATAAGATAAGCTAAATATAAGAGAAGTCCTTAAACTTTCTTGAAGACTTTAACGAAACTATGATCTGAATCCCGTGTCTTTGTATAACACAATAATAATTGGAATACCGTGCGGTTAAACTATCTCTCTCATATAATTATTTGTCAAAACTTTTGTAAGCTGACTCACTCTGGATAATGTGAAAATGAGCTGACTCTGGAACTGGCCAAACTTTCACTATCTAAATTTCTGCTGGGCGTGAAACTGTCCCTGACAAGGGTCTATAATAAGGTTACTAGATGTCCTACATACTCTCTGTCATTCTGGATACAGACCGAAATATCGTAAATAGAGAAAACCTAATAAAACTGATCATAATTAAATAGATAAGGAAAATTGATAAAAATGATCCCTGAATGCTGGGCGTCAATTACTCTGAAAGGCATAGCTAAGAGTTCATAATAACTGCACTTTGAATGAAAACCCGACTATAGATTAAATATCTAGAAAATACTCATGTCCAACAAGGTTGGCCGAATAGATCATCAATAAAGATTATGACAAGTCGGTTCAGATGCAGCGAGAAAACATGGTTCATTAAGTCCATGCAACACGTCAGGCGGAAGAAATTTAGGAGACGAGGCTAGGATACTAAGTTCTAACGGAACTAGCCATGAGCGAAGTCATGGCCAGGTGCGTAACACAGCGTCTGGCACTAAGCACTAGGGTGTGATGAAGCTAATGCTCTACGAGGATCGTACTTGGAAAATCTCGCATAACACATCGCTAAATGCTAAGCACCGGGGTGAAGCAAAGCCCGCACCTGATTAAGCTAGCATGGCTAGAACATGCCTCTCGCTTGACGAGGCTAGTCGGGTCCGTAGTTCATCAAATTCATAAAGATTGATGAGCATTGTGAATCTAAAGAACATGATCAAGAATTCACAATAACCGAGATGAGCCCTGAATATTATTTCCTGGATGCCAATCATATTACAGATCAATTCTGAGAGTACCTGAACTCCGTGAAGTTGATAGAAGAGATCGTGATCATTGTTGGAATAATATAAATAGGGAATACCCTAGCTTTGAATGCCAATCGTACTGATGCTCACTTTTTGTGCTAATCCCGAATGAATGCTCATATATATAAGAATAGAAGGCGAAGCCAAAGAATCATCTGATATAAGATAAAATGATGCACTGAAAACGATAGGAGGGAACCACATCTGTCCTACCGCTACCGTACTAGTCTACCCATATCTTAAATTGGTATAAAGGCAACAAAAAACTGGGATAGAGAAAAGATTGAAGGGGTTAGAAATTAAGGGAAGGACGATCAAGAGGAAATGATAAGATTGCAAGTGCAGTACAAAAGGTGCTCACAAGTTATAAAAGGAAAGCTTGAGAGACGAGCAGGGGCTTGAAAGGATAGGGCCTCAGACTAGTCTATCACTGATCCACGATGCTATCGCTGCGCAACTCTGGTCAACAAGAAGTCTATCACGGTACAAACTCCAAGATCTGAACATGCAGGTCCAAGGAGTCAGAAACTCCCCAACGAATGGTGGAATGAGTGTCAAGTGGCATTCAGGGACAAATACATGTGTATCGATAAATCTGATTTGAAGAGCATGTATTAAAAACTGTGTCGTGAGCACAGGCATACAGAACTTGGAATGAGGATCAAGTAAAGTAAATGTGGCAAAATCAGTTAATATAAGTCCAAATTACCGATCTGTGAGATTAGTACATCGCAAGAATAATTCAAAAAAAAAACCCTCATATATATACACCTTATATCTTAATCACCGTATCCTGATTTCATATAACCCGAGTTGTCTCCTAAACTAAGAAAACATTATAAAGCCGATGAAATTGATAAAACTAATAATACCGAATACAAGCAAAACCAGTTGTACAACTCAAATTTTTGATTCGTAAGATTAGTACGTCGAAGAAATAATCCAAACAAGAAAACCCTCATCTATATAGCTTATACCTCACTTCACCATAATCCGAGTGTATACAACTGAACTGTGAAACAGCACGACGACGAATTATTGATTAGTATCTTATTATTATTACTCATCATACATATATGTCTAGGTATGTGCCCTAGCGTCCCAACACACATGCATCCATATATGAGTAAGATGAGGATGTTATTAGAAACTAATAATGAAACCAACAAGTTATGCTTACAGTGGGTCTCGTACATATCCGGGACCACGGCCCAGAATATTCCGTTGCTGATACGGAACCTGCCGCAAGGCGAATCAGGTGCAGAAGGTTTTATTTGTATGTCCTGACAGGAATTAGTAACCGGTGTGGCAACAACACCCCGTGGAACACCTGGAGGCCCACAAATAGAACCAAAGTTTTAGTTACACAACATACCTAATACCACTGTAAATATATTCACTCACTTGAAGTCCATCAATTTCCCCTTACCCGATGTAGGTTGTCTTTTTTATAGTTTATTATGTAATTATCAATTTACGGGTATAACAGGAGCAGGTCAGGTTCAGAAATTCAGGAGTACAAGAATACATGAGTACTAGGGATACAGGTCACTGTACATAATACAGGATAGCAGTTACAGGATTCTTGTAATATGATAAGCACAAGTCAAGCGGTGATATATCAGGTGGCAGGTGATAAGTGATATCAAATAAGTACCAGGTGATAACAAGCAGGTGCCAGGTGATAGCATGCAGGAGTCAGGTGTCAAATAGTAGCTTGTTAAGTAATAAGCACTGTAGATATCACTATCGTATATTACGGTACAGGAAAACAGTACCGATATAGGGGATCAGTAAGAATACAGAAAAACAGTACCGATACGGTAGATAAGTTCGAATACTGAAAAATGGTACCGATACAGGGGATCGGTACAAATATAAGAAAATGGTAACCAATATAGGGGATCAATGTGAATACAGGAAACAATACAGTTTTAAAAAACAGTTCAAGTAAAGAATTCAAACTCTTCACAACTATCAGGAAAAGAATAATAGTTGAATTATCAAGCAGACAAGCGGCAAGCAAGTAAACAAACATCCAAGTAAAGATAAGTAGAGCTGGAGCAAAGATAACGTATAGCACTAGACGCCATCACACTCGTGTGATTACCGCTCGTGACATGGCTAAACGCACGTAACGAAGCAAGCCTATGAATGCTATACTACCACCGCACATGGCGAAGCTGCGCTCACGGTGTGACTATGCTTGAACAGAGTTAGCGGTAATGTGCTGAACGCTAGGT